>ABLG01001797.1:0-14186 GCA_000172435.1 Meloidogyne hapla
GACCGAGTCACGGCGACCAAAATTTTTCAGGATTGGCGATGTTTTGGCGCAACGCCACCAAAAAAATTTTGGCGGCCGTGACTCGGTCGTCACTTTCTTTAATTTACATAATTTAAATTTTCTTCATCAAAAGTCGATTTGGTGCGCACATTTTGTCGCGTTAATAGGTAACTAGGTGGTTCCACAACCTTTCGTCATTGAACCGCTTAACTATTGCCAAAAATAATAATTTCAGAATTTATAGTTTGTATTGTCAGTGAATTGTAATTACGATGGAAAACACAATGTTTAGAAGGCCCTCCTATTTCATCCAGTGTCGAAAGGTTCAGTGACGGAAGGTTTTTGACGAAAGGTTCGGTCACCAATTAGGTCGATATTTTTTCCCTATTTTCGACGCGCTCTGTTTAGGAGCAAATATAGACTCTAAAACTCTAATAACAACTATGTTATTACGTAATTTTTGAAATTTTTTCTGCTAAATTTTTCACCCTTTCTCAAAAATTGTAGGACGGAAGTTACTTTATGATTTATTTTCAAAAATTTGAGTTTTTTTGCATATTTTCGAAGCATTTTTTAATGATTTTATTTGCTAATATTTCAAGACTTTCATTTAAAAAGATTCTACTTTATATTTATCCTTGGATGATTAAGTTAATCGCCTAAATAACTATAGGACATTATTCACAAGTTTTCGATTCAGATTTTATTTCAGAGTATTTAGTAGCTTAACAGAATTAATAAAATTAAAATCGCTTCTAAATTTGTTGCATAATCAAATTTAATGCCTGGTACTCAAAAAACCTTGGTGCTATACTTTTGAAACGGACTTTATCTGGACTTTAACTTTATAAAACTTGAAATTAATATTTTATTTTTCATTTTAACCTTTAATTTTATTAAAAATCTAAAGGAGAATAAATAAAGAATGCCCCTTTTCTCTCATCTGTATTTTACCATAATTTTAACATTACTTTCTTTTGCCACATTATTTTTACGGAAAAAACTTGCGGATTTTTTAAATTTAATCATTAAATTATAAAATTTTCTTACCTTGAATTGTTCAAACATTTTCTTAAAATTTTCCCCAGCAAATGCATAAACTATTGTAGAAGAAGACATAAGTTTTATAAAATATTCTTTCATTTTTAATATCTTTTGTGATTTTTTATCTTTATCATTGTCATCGATTATAATCATATCACTATTAAGAGGTATTGGAATAGATACAAGACTTGTTCTATTGTAAATGGTTTTCAGATCAAAGGTTTTCCACCGTAGACTGTTTGTATCGAAATTTATTTTCTTGCCCATGCTTTCAAGATAATTATCTTGACCCCACTTTACGTCAGAAATTCCTTAAGCACTAAATTTTGAAATTTTCAGCTATAAAATTTCAAACTTTTTCATAAAATCTTTTTGAAATTTCTGAAAAAATAATGGATATGCACACTATTTTCACACCCTTATCCGTGGATATCCAAAATATTCTCTGTATCTATTCTTTTGCCTTGTATTAGCTGCATTAATTATGTCGAAAAATAATTCAAGGGGTAGATTTATTCTAACATTTTTTTTGATGTTTTTGTGGTCGTTGTTTTGACTTTGTTTATTTTCCATTTTTTCTCTAAAAAATTTTTTGGGTTTATATTGGTAAAAATCATAAATATTTTATTTTTTATTTCTCAATAAAATTTTCAAAAAATCTCAAAAAAGCCAACTTACAAGTCAAAATAGACAGGTTTTAGTTTCAAAATGTGAATTTAAATTAGGTAAAAATGAACTAGTAGATAAAATTTAATTTAATAAATATCAGCAACTAAAACAAAAAAAAGTTTTATTTATTATTCAACTCGTCCTTTCATGATTCAAATTTATTTGTATTTTACACTAAAAATAATATTAATATGTAGTAGTTCCTCCCATACATTAATTCAATATTTGAATAGACTACAAATTTAAAGATATTGAGAAGGAAAATTGGCATAATTAGCTTTGGGCAATTAAAGAAAAAAATAAAAAAAATTTCTCCTCATTGATTTAAAGTACTTCAAATTATTTAGAAATATGGCTGAGAAATAATACATTTAGTTTTATTGTGAAAATTATGTAATTATGTAAATATTATAGTTGATGCGAACTTTTAAATTCTTTATTTTTATTTTTTTTAATTTTTATTTTTCTATTATTTAAATAATTACAATTATATGTATAACAAAAGGATAAATTTTATCACATTTAAATCAACATACTCTTTATTTTATTTTTAATTATCTCATTTTTAAATTCAGAAATTTAACAAAAATATTATAATTTTAAACTTTCTTATTTTTATTTCTCCAATTCTTCCTTCTAAGTGAATTTTTTTAAAGAATCAACACAGTTTAATTAAAAACATGTTTTATTTGAATAACCAAAAACTTGCTGTTGGTTTGTTGGTGAAAGCTGATCGTTGATTAACATAAGAAAAGAAAAAAGTGATTTTCTTACCAATAAGTTTTTTGCTTTGATTGATTTTTACAAATAATATTACGAATATATATTTTTAAAATTAAATTGAGAGAAAACAATAATTACAAATTTAATATTTTCATTATAATTAGCCAAAATGTGAATATAAAACTAATAATATTAATTTTGCTTATAATATTCTAAAAAATTCTTTTTTATTTTATTTGAACAATTTTGAACGTGAAAAAAAAAATTATTTTGGATTAAATTTTAAAAAATTGGATTGATTGTACACCATTTAGAGTTGACCAAGAATTGATCTATTCAAAGAAAAACCACTGCCTTTAATTGTTTTTGTTAGACAAATAATTATTTTACAAAGAATTGTAAAAAATGAATAAAATTATTTGAATTTTCATAAATTTTTTTAAACTAACGGAAGACAGGATTTTTAGAGAATTTAAATATTTTATAAAGCATTTCCTTTTAATTATTTTAAATATATTTGATCAATTTTATAAATTTAAAAATAAAATAAAAACAAGAATGTATTTGCATAAATATTAACAAACTTTTTAATGTAACCGGAACAAGTGTGTATTTATTTATTGCTTTTGTCATTTAATACATAAAATATTTATGTAAACAATTCTTCATACAAACATGTTCCTCACATTTTTATTTAGATTAATATTTTTTTGAATTTATTTAATATTGAAAATAAAATTATGTTCTGATTGCTGCCACATGATTTATTTTAAATTGTTAAGATTTTTTTTGATTCCAAAAGAAAATTAAAAATTTTGGGGGGTTTTATTTGTTTTTGAATTTATGATGGTATTCTTGAACCTATTTTCTAATTTTTTCTTTTATTTTCATTAATTGATTTGGGCATTCAATTATACTACATTTGGTCTTTTTAGATTTATATTTTGATTTTCTTCTATCAGATCTCAACCTATACAAAAATGGTCAGCGAGGTTTCCTTTTTCATTTTTAATTTGTTTTAATGATTTAATTAAATATTTTTGTACCGATATCTTTACAGCTAACCTTGATACCTAAAAGGTTACTAAATAATGGGTTTACGATTTTTGTCTTTATTCATTCACACAAAAAGATATATTTAAAAGGTTTGGGCGGCTACTTTCCCAGGTGTCCTTCCTTAACCCAACAATCCCCTGCTGTTCCAATGCCGCTGTTATTCCTTCTCTCAATCGATTTCTGCCTGTAATTCTTTGACTGTACGCAAAACTGTTTAAAACCCGCTTTTTTTTACATAAATGGATGCCATTTGGTTCTTTCTTTTAAAAATATACTGAAAAAAATCAATCATTTTTATTTAATTTATTATTCTATTGTTTGATTGGATTTTGTAAAAAGAAATCCTTTATTTTCAATAACATACACACTCTCTCCAACGAACATGAAACTATTTTATCCATCCTTTATTTAGAATGAATAAATGATGGATATTATTTAGTGGATCCCCTTGTATCAAACCACCGAACCTAAAAAACCTTCATTTAGTTAATATATCAACTCCCTCCTTAATTAACTCCCTATATAGTGAACCTTTCTCTATAATAAACTCTTCGCTATATAGGGAAATGACTAAATCCCAATATTAGGATTTCGATTTTAATTTTGTTGCTTTTGAAATTGAGATATTGAGTAAAAGATAGATTAGTGATTCTAAAAATTTATTTCTAAATCTCTCCTCTCCTCTTTTACCAAATTTTATTTTTTTAAATTCTTGATTTACTCAAATTTCCAATATATTTATATAAATTTATTTTATATCCTCATTATTTGATGTAATCCTAGATATTTTTCTAGCTATTATTCAAGTACTACTAATCGATCTTTAGGCAGTATTTGCACTTTAGATAGCCACTAGACCGGCTGGCCCGACAACAACAAAAAATAACAACAAACACCACAATATCGCTTTCTTTGCTAACTTTGCCTATCTTAAATAAATGAAGGTAAAAGCATCCTTTCCTCTTTTTCTTTTTTAATTATTCCTTCCTTCAACCACAAAAAACCTTCTGTACAACGACAACCTGTCCACAAATCTAATGAACATCTTGAGTTTTTTTTTAATTTTTGTGTTGTTTTTACCGTTTGCGCCGCCCATTCTCATTTTTTTATATTTTCCTTTGTATTTTTCATGCAATTAGACTTTTTACTAAAATAACGTTATTTTGTGAATATCCATTGGAAAGCCGCTATATTTTGGATATATTAATAATATTATTAATACTAGATGCAATTTAATAAATTAAACTTTTGTCTAAATTAATGCAAATGATTTAAATATCATGAAGGACAAAACTATAAATTTTCAAGAGAAGTATAGGATTTTCATAAAATGTGTAAATTCAAATACTAATTGTAAAAATACTTTTAATTTATTCATTGTTTTTAATATAGAAAATATTTTATTTTTTATTATCTTTTATAAGTTTATTATTTTTTATAAGATTATCTTGGGAATTTTATCAAATAAAAAAGTATATGTTATTTTTTTTTAATCTGTCAAAATTAATCAAAAAATCATCCAAATTTGAACCAAATAATTTAAAATAAATTAATAAATATTTATTTATTAAAAAATTAATTATTTAAAAATTAACAAAATATTCTGCAAAATGCTAGAAAATTTAATTTCTACTTTTTTTTAAATTACTAAAATAACAAACATTCTTCTAATTTTTATTATTATTTTAATTTTAATATTTACTTATGTTTTTATGTTTAAAAATTTTTTCCACATTTCTCTTTTTTTCTTTTCACAATTTTAATTACATAGCCATAAAAATATATAAATTTTTATTTAACCAGCCATTTAAATAAAAAATTTTTAAAAAATTTTAAGAATTTTAAAAATCAATTAAATGGCACAAATTAGTTTTTCACATCAAACATCTAAACAAAAACAACAACGAATAACTCAACTTCCAGGCGAGAATGGATTTCACGCTCGTGATGGTTCTTTAATAAGAAAAAAACGTGAACAATGGGAAATAGAAAAAGGTAGAGAAATTTTTGAATTTTGATATATTAGGTGATGGAAAAATAATTACAAAACACCTCTGATCGAATAAAATCAGAGAAACACGTCTAATGATAATTTAATAAATGTTAAAATTAGAAAAATGTTTTTGATGAGGAAATTAATTTTTTTAAACTATTTATAAAATAATGTTTATTTTTGTCATTTTTAATAAAAAAGCTGAAGCAAATCAAAACAGCTGGTTTCCTTTTGGCGATCGAAGGAACAAAAAGAATGAAAGCAACAAATCTGTCAAATATCAAAAAGAAATGGTTGATGACGATAAATTCAGAAATGATGAACAAGTAATTAAAAATATGATTTTTGAAATATATTTTGTTGAGATCTTGATGAATTAAAAAAAATAAAATTTTTATTTTTTAAAAGACCAATAATTTCAAAATCGAAACTATTCCAACCACTGATACTTGCCAACAACCACATTTCTTAACTACAACAAATAACCACCAAAATAACAACACACCACAACCCCAATCACCAATAAATATTTGCCAACCAACAATGCTTCCATTTTTTGTAGATTATTCTTTAACTGGACATTTTCATACACAACAACAGTTTATTCCTTCACAACAACAAAATATATTTCCAAATAATTTTATTCCTATTCAACCTTCTAATAATTATCAAAATCCAATGCCTTTAACTTTTTCTGGTCCCACAACAACTTTTATGGACCCTCTTTTCTTGCCTCAGGTATTTCATTTTTGATTGTTCTGACTAAATAACTTTGTTGAAGAATGAAATTTTTTTAATAATAATAAAATTATCTTTTGATCAATTTAACAATTAAATTCTTTTTGGATATTCTTTGTTTTTTATTTAAGAATTATAGATCTGGATTTTTTGATTATTTATCTCAAAAGATTTTTGTAAAAGTACCTAATAAACAAAGTCGGCTTGTTTTGTATTTTTCTAATTTTTTTAAATCTTTATTAAAATTATTTAGATTAATTGTTCATTTAGCAATTTATATTCTGACCCCCCTCTCTACCCAACATTTCTGATTCAAAAAAATTTATTTCAAAATTTTTTTCAGAAAATGCCAATTCCATTACTTCAAACACCTCCTTACTCTATTTCCTCTTCTGAAAGTGCCAATTCATCATCAAAAGATGCAGCAATATCCACACCTTCTAATGAAATAAATAATTATAATTCTAATGAAGAATTACAAAAACAACAAAAAAATTCTCCAAATATTTATTGGCAAAAAGAATTAGATAAACAAGTAAAAGAGAAAAAAATGGCAGAAATGATTGAAGCAGAAAAACTTTTAGTGGAACAGAAAATTTTGGAAAAAGAAGCAAAATTAAAATTTGAACGAGAAGAGAAGGAAAGAGCAGCTGAGGAACAAAAAAGAACACAAAAAATTGAAGTAAAAATTTTTTTTAAATAAATTATAAAAATGGAAAGGAGAGGAAAAGGCTATTTCTTTATATCCGAAAGTCATAATGTGTTTTTCCTTCAATTCTTTATATTTGTAAATAATTTTGCAAATATATTACAAACGAAGGAAAATTAGAATGTATATAAAAACCAAAACATAAAACCTAACCTTAATAATAAAATAATCAAATTTTATTTCGATTAAAAATTTAAATGTCTTAAAAGAAAAGATCAGGTTAGAGAGCACAGAGTAAGTTACTCTTCTCTGTCAATACATTTGACTTTTTAGTCATCTGTCAAAAGAGAACATTTGAGTCTTGAACTCTATTCAATGAAATAATCGTTCCTGTGAATCCTTTTTGCTTAAAATAAAATAAATTAATAATTTTAAAAAGGAAAACACATGACTTGCGGTTATTAATATAACCGAAAAGAAATTCTATATTTTCCCCTTGAAATTGGATATAACAAAAAAATTTAATAACAATGATAGAAATCTTGAAGATTATTTAACTTTAATTCTAAAAATAAAAATTAGATTCGAGATCAATGCAATCAAGCTTGTATGGATGGTTTACAACAAGCACACAAAGAAGCTGAAGCTTTGAAACGAGCAAAATTATACCGACACATTCTTCTCGATGGACAAGCTGATTTGGAAACGTCTAAACAAGTGTTAAAAATTGACGATGATCAACTTGTTGTTAATGTTTTGAGACAAGTTTAATTGATTTTTAATTTATTTATTTTAATTAAAATTAATGAAAAAAAAATTTCAAAAATAATCCAGAACCATCTTAAATAATATAAATTATTTAATCATCTAAATATTCTTTTTTTAAAGCTTCGTGATTTTGAATTACAAAAAAGTATTGAAAAATCAGAAAGTAAATTAAAAACAAATTCTCCTTCATCAACAAAATCACCAAAACAACAAAATTCATCACCAAATTCAACACCTAAAACTATTAAAAATAATTCAAAACAACAACCCTTTTCTCGTGCAAATAGTTGGAGTGTTAAACAATCAAGTACTTTAAATTAAAAATAATTCTAAGAATTTAAAAAAAAAAGAAATTGATTAGAGCCAAAAGATAAGCTTTGACTGTTATAAAATTTATTGGATTTCAAATTAGATTTTAAAATTTTCAACCTTCTTTTGAATGGGTTTAAACAGTTTATATATAGCTGGGCTAAATATAGAGAGTAGGAGTTATAGAGGGGCAAGGGTATGTTGAGGGGTTCAAATTTTTCCTAATTTGCCTTAAAAATTAGAAAATAAATTTTTTCAGATAAATTTTTAATTAAATAAAATATCAAAACAACTTTTATAGGAACATTGCCAACTCAATGGGCATCCCATTTACCTATTCCAACTTATCAAAAACATTTTAAACAACATGAAAACAACAACATAACACAATCAACTTATTCGAAACCATCCAATAATGAAATTTGTAATAAAAATAAGGAAAAGACTCCACCTGGTTTGGTAAGTTAATTTATTTATTTAAATTAGAAATATCAGTATTTTTCTCATACACTTACAAATTTATAAATCTCTACTAGTTTAATAAAATTTATTATATCTCTATGTTTACTATAAATTATTCTAGTAGAAAGGACTAAATACTAGAAATATTCAAATTTCTTTTTTTATTAAAAAATAAAGTTTTTTATAGAGCCCCTCTCAGATTTGCATTTTTTAACTTAGCCCAGAAGATCAAATTTCTGATTATTATTATTCTCAATCAGAAACTTTGTTGATCTTTTGGCTATATTTTATTAAAACGTTGCGTGTAAATGTGTTTTGTATTAGTAAAACAAATCTTGCTGCCTCTCCTCCCTTTCATTTAGGCCACAAAAAATATTGGGGACATTTCTCTAAATACTAGTATTATTACATATTTTTATTTTTATTTTCCACCTTTTCTGCAAAAATTCTTTTTTTTATTATTTTAACAGTATTTTAGAAGCATTTTATAGAAGATACAAAATTAATCAAAATAATAACTAAAATAAAAAAATTATTCATTAAAACTAATTATTAAACTAATTTTATACAACAAAGACATTGTTGTATAAAAAAATATAAATTTAATCCGTTTACCCATTTTCTATTCGCTTAACAACCAAAAGCCACATTTCTTTCACTTTTCTTTCAAATATTATATTTTCTATTCCGCTTTCTCCGCCGATCACAAAAAACCACTAAAAATTGTTTTTTCTATTTATTATAATTAATTTAATGTGAAACTCTGTATAAGCATTGTTCCTAATTTTATTATGTCATTTTTACAGCTTGAGTCAAAGTTTATTTTAATTTTTGAGTGTTTCAGATTATTTTCATTTTATAGAATTATTTTTAAGTTTATAGATTATGGGATTATGAAAATACAACTCTAACAGACATTAACTTTATTAGATAATCTAAAATGATTTTTTATTTGACTGAGCAGTGTTTGGAAGCTCGTACCAAAATTCGACTCGTACTCGTACCTGTTTTCGAAGTACTAGCCCAAAAATAGGCTGGTACGAGTACGATGTACGAGGTCAAAAATAGGGCGAGTACGAGCAAACCCATCTCTTACCACTTACTTTCTAGGACTTCTAAGTGAGTAGCCCTAGATCCTTCTTTAATTTTTCTTAAAATCTAAAAAAAAACCTTTAATTTTTGCTGAATCATTCTTACCAATTTTTTGCTTTATTACTCTTTTAATGGTTTTATCCATTCTCCACATTATGCTCATCACTTTCCCCCACCTCTCTCCCTAATTCTCATTTTTATATTTCACAATCAACAAATTGTTCTTTATTCTTTTTCCTTTTATCTAAACTGCCAACTCACAATTGCAAAAATTGAGAAAAATTAACTTTAATATTTTTATTAAACTTTGATGTATTTCATAAACATAAAGTGTTGTACTTTATAAAAATGTTAAAATCAAAAAAAAAATTTTGAACATTAATATTGTTTCGCGACATTCGAGAATAAATCTGCTTTAATTAATCATAAATATTAATTATTATTAAATAAATTTAATAAATTCCATCTTTATTAATTATATAATAAATAATTCTAGTAGATTGATCAAATTTACGACAATTTAAAGATTTTTTGCCTAAAAACCAAAAGAATTTTTATAAAATATTTTTTTCGCTTTTATGACTATTTCTGTTAATTAAAATTGAAATTCTAAAAAAAAAATCTTCTGCTTTACATATTAATTTTGTAATAAAATCTATGTCGGTTACCCAAAAATTATTTCCATAAATATTGATTCCTTTCCATTTAATTTTTTATTAAATTAAAAAAATTTATTCTCGTTTTTTATAAAATGCAAATAAAATGCCCAACATCTAACTATTTTTATTAATACAAAATAGCTAAAATAAACAGTCAAAATAGTCTTAAGATGGGACCATATTTTCTAAATTTTATTCGTTTTTCTTTTTTTGATAGCGATAAATTGAATAAATAAACAAATAGTTAAAATACATTTCCCACATTTTCTAACTCTCAATTTAAAAGAATTTACATATTTTGTTTGATAATTTTCTTATTTTTATATTTTCTTTTAATTATTTATTTATTAATCATCATTTTTAATTCCTAAAATATTTTGACCTAGATTTTTAAATTTAATAAAATGTTTGCATTTTATTTTCGATAAACACAGAATTATTTTAGGTCCTTATTATCTATCTAAAAAATTTTTAGTTTAAATTTTTTATTAAAATTTAAAGGTAAATTTTCTTTAGCTTCTGTTTCTGCAGAAATCTGCTTTTCGTCTTACCTTTTTATTTTATTTCTTTTTCTTTAGCCTTCCTACTTTTCCTAATCGCGGAATGATCCATCCCTGATATATAATAAAATTAAATTGTTTTTCTACAGAATTTTTTCATATTTTTTTTTTAATTTTCAGTTTGAACAACTTACTTTAAGACGTCCACGTAATCAACAAATAATTTCATCTTCTAAAAATAAAGAAATAAAATCAAATATGATTTTAGCTAAACCAGAAGAAAATATTGAAATTAATATTTTAAATTTTAATGAAGAACAAAATAAATTAAAACAAAACAATAATTCTACTAATAATAATTTAAATTCATTAGAAGTATACAATCAAAATAGTAATAATAGTAAAAATAATTTGATTATGAAGCAGGATACTTGCAAAGTTCCTCACTCAACTACAGTGATTGGGTTTGTGATAAAATTATTTTTAAATCAGTTTGAGTATATTTCCTCGACTTCTAAGTTATTACCCCCCCCCCCCCCTTCCTCCCCTCTTTTTAGCTAAAAATTCAAGAAACTCTTAAATTTTGAATTTATTAATAATATATTTTGTGTTCTGGGGAATAACTTTTTCTTGAATCTCGATATTCATATTTTTACATACCTAATTTTAATAACTAATAAATAAAATAATATTACTGTTTATTATCTAAAATCACAAAAAATAGTTTTAATTTTTAAGGAAACCAAATGATAATGGTTCTACTTCAACTCAATCTAGTAATTCTCCAGGAAGTTCTTCATCTACAACATCTAGAGAGAGTGCCAACGTTTTCAAATTTCGTACACTTCTTTCAACTCCTTCTGGTTCACAGGTATTTTTGATTTATTTGAATTTAGGAAATAAAACAATTTAAATTACAAGCCAATTATTCATTTTAATATTTATTTAGGATGATCTTTTTAATAATTTAAATAATAATTCAACAACAATATCAATTCCACGAACAATTAAAACTAAAAACAATAATTGTTCTATTTCAATAACTTCTCCAGCACCTTCCCCATTTTCTCGTAAAAATTCAAATGAAGTTGTTAATTTAAATAATGTTTGTATTTAAATTAAATATTTTCAAAAATATTTTTCTCTAAAGGAATGTTTTGGTATTCGAC
Organism: Meloidogyne hapla; assembly: GCA_000172435.1. Taxonomy (NCBI): domain Eukaryota; kingdom Metazoa; phylum Nematoda; class Chromadorea; order Rhabditida; family Meloidogynidae; genus Meloidogyne; species Meloidogyne hapla. The sequence goes on from ABLG01001797.1 coordinate 11,832, forward strand.
AAAGTTTACGTTCACCAACAATGCGCCGTCTTCAAGAATCACTTCAAAGTTTGTCAACTATTGATGATGAAAATGAAATAACTTTGGAAAACAATAAATCAAATAATAATATTAAAAGTAGAAGTTGTACACCTAAACCTTTTAATTGTAAAGTAAGTTTTTTGGTTAAAATATTTTTTGGATATTTATTAAATAATAATTTTCTAAAAATTATCTGGCTATTTAATTTCCTTGTTTGAGAAAGTCAGAAAATGGGGAAAAGTCAAGAAAAAAAAATATTCTAAAAAGAAAATCAATCAATAAAATCTTTACAATAAAATCATTTATTTATCGGACTCTATTTTTTTTACATTTTCTACGATTTTTGTCCAGTGTTTTAATTTCATTTTCCTTGTTTTTCCTCATAATATCTCAATCTAACATATTCACAACAAGTTAAAAGGTTTTTTCAATTTCCCCATTTATTCTTTCTTTTCCCATTATATTCTCTAATATTCTTTATTTTAATTTTTTCTTTTATTTTTTAGAATTCTCAATATCGTTCATTTAATATGAGAAGGGACAATACAGCACGTTCTCGTCAAATACTTGAACATTTAGCTGCTGTCCGAGCTCAATTAAAAAATAGCCAGGCACAACTTGAAAAAACAATTTCAAAACAAAATTTGGCTGATAATTAAATTATGGAAAAATTATTAAAAATTAAGAAAAATAAAAGACGAATTTTTCTTTTAAAAATAAAAACGACGAAAATCACTTAAATTATTTTTTAATCTAACAATTATTACCAATTTATTCAAAAATAATTTATTTTGGCATCATCTAAAAATAAAATTTTTTAAATCAATTTAAAAAAATTTTCAGTAAAATTTTTTATTTAAAAATACATGATAAGGTATTTTTAAATAATACTATAATTGCTATTTTAATTTATTTTACATCTTTTTTTAAGAATTTTCTTGCCTATAAATTATTTTTATTTATTTTTATATTTTTAAATAAATTTATTTATAAATTTGCTCTTTTTTGTAATTTGAGTATTATTTGAATTTTACTATTGTCTTGTTACCTAAATATTTTTTTTATTAAATCATAACTGATCCAGAAAAAATTTAAAGATATTGAAGGGAGAATTATCTTAACCCAGAAAGAATTAATAATAGAATGATAATATTTTTGGTAAATATTGGCAATACTTTTATTTTAAAGAGTGCTTGAAATTTTGGCGTAGGCGCAAATTTTAAGAGTAATATTTTTATAAAAATATACTTTTAAATTTTTATTCAATATTATTTTTATTAAAAAAAACAAATTTATTTTTTACGATAAAAATACAAAAGAAAAGTTTTTATTTTTTATAATTTTATTTTATCTGTCAAAAAGCAAAAGAAGACAAAATAACTAATTTTATTAGAATCCATTCCTTTAAAAGAGTAATTTTATTAATTTTTGAACTTTTATTTTTTTAATATTTTTTAATATTATTTACATATTATTTACATAATATATTCTTTAGTTTAAAAATTTTTTGGCATTTAAAAAAAATTTTTTTTTTAAAAACGATAGTAGATTATTTAGATTATTAATATTCAAGTTATCTTTAAAAAAAAGCCCTCCTGGCTATTTAAAAATAAAATAAATATTTTATAATAAAATTCTAAAATAAATAATATTTTAAAAATAAAAAATATTTATTTTTTATTTATTTTTTATTTTTCCTTAAAATATTTTTCAAAAAATAAAATAAGCTTTTTGTTTTGTTTATTGATGTTTTAATTCTTTTAAAAATAAAAAATAAACCTTTCCCATAAAAACCTACATATTTTTCTTATCCTTTTCAATTTCATTTATTTTTAATTAAAGGACACAAAAACTATCTAAAATATCCGTCTTTTATTTTTTTGTCTGTCTATTCCATTAATAAAATGACGCTTTTCTAATGTTTGGTTAATATATCCTTAAAAATAAATTTTAAAATTTTATTAAAAAATTTTTTCTTCCTCTTTTTCAAAGCGTGGGAAATTAAATTTTTTTTTAAATTTATCACTTAGTTAAATATTTTATTTTAAAAAATTTTTTCTTTTATATTTTTATTTAATTTATAATCCAAAATCCAGACACATTCCAAATAATTTATAAATAAATATATTTTCTAAAGTTTATTATTTATTTTTAAATGTCTTATTAAATTATACTTCCTTTAAATTATTTATAAAAAAAAAGAAAAAAAATTTGAAACCTCAAATATATCTTTTTTTATTTAATTTTTAAAAAATAATCTGAAAAGGAGAGGAGGATGAGCTTTTAAAAGATTAATAAAAAACAAAAATAAAATTAAAAATTCAAAGTATAAAT
>ABLG01001796.1:0-16222 GCA_000172435.1 Meloidogyne hapla
AACTTTCATTCCAATATTCCCCTTTCTGTGAATAAAAATGAAGGATTTGTTTTGATTGCCTGAGATCTAGCAGATTCGCTAACATGTATTTTTGATGGAATTCCAGAAGATTCCATTTTATTAGCTAATTGTACAGTATCTCCAAATAAACAATATCTTTATTTGAAAAAATAATAATTTTTAAGAGAAGATTTCAATTAAAAACAACTCGCCTTGGCATCTGTTAAAAAGAAAAAAAAATTATTTAAATATGGATAATTTTAATAAGATAAAAATCCATATTTAAATATGGATTTTTATTTTGGCCTGAAACTTTAGATTTTAAGGAACGCTGATTAAGATAATGAAATTTAAATTGATTTTGGTTAATTCTAGTTCAAAAAGAATATTTTTTAATTTTAAAAAGGAGATAGAAAATAATGTTAATGGAAGATAAAAAGTATGTTTGTCAAAATAAAAAAAAACATAAATATCGAAAACCGTAATAATTAATTTAAATACATATTTTTTATTTTTATTTTATTTACATAATTACCTTAACACCAACAACACCAGCAACAACAGAGCCAGAATGTACTCCAATACGTATGCGTATAGGTGTTTTTGTTATTGGATTAACAGCATAAAATATTTTTAACAATTTATAATTTAATTATATTTTAATTTACATAACGAGATTCCATTAACATTCCAATTGAAACGTCAAGAACTTTTTCTGCATGATTTCTACGTTCAGATGGCACTCCTCCAACAATCATATAAGCATCACCTTTTATTTTTTTTATTGTTAATAAATTTAAAATAACCTATAGTTTCCACTTTATAAACATCATGAATTCCAACAATTCGATCAAATCGTTGATATAAATCATTTAATAAATTTACTACATCCTTTAATATTTTTTTAAAATTATTTTAAATTAAATAAACAAACATAAGGAGTGCATAGAGAACAAATATTGGTGAAAGTAACTATCTGGATATTTTTTTGGAAATTTAAAAAAATTTTGGAACTTAATCCCTTAATTAAACTCACGTCAGTAAAAAGAACTGTAGCCTCAGGAAATTCACTAGCCTCAACAGTATTTCCCTGTCTGAGAGATTCAGCCACACTTGGAGGCATTAATTCACAAAGTAATTCCTACAAAAATAATTATTTAATTAATTTAATTAAATTAAACATCTGTTCTCTGTTTTTCTGTTTTTAATGCATTTGCCATACATTTTAAATTTCTTGTTGTTTCTTCCAAGTTACGACTTAGAAAATAAAATATTTAATAATTGATATCATTTAAGTAAATAAAATTATATCTTACTTTAATTCTACTTGTGACATTCTCGATTGGTTCAACATTATTAAATCTCGAGTGCTGTCATGACCTTTATTAAATATTTTTTTAATTTTTAATTAAATTATGACAATTTAAAATAAATTAAAATAATTTTTTTTATTTTTTTTTAAATATACGTTGAATATCCGAGAGGAAGAGATTTCTTTCAATTAATTCTCTAAAATGTTAATTTTACAACACTAAAAAATCTAAAATTCTTGCCTTATTGTTGTTACATTAAGAGAGCACATATAAACCATATATTTATTTTCTGCCACTAAATGCATTGAACCTAATTAATTAATTATTAATATTTATAAATATTAATACGGCTCATTGAACAATTTTTATCTATCACCCCAGGCCTGACGATTAAAAATATGACAGTGTAACATAAATGAATGTTTTTATAATAAAGGTTAAATAAATGTATTATTTTCTTCAAAATTTCTTATTGGCAGATATAAGGGCAATCCTCAGATTTCCCATAAATTAAAAAACAATATAAATTACCTTTTATAGTTATTGCCATTTGTTGACCTCTAACTTCATCAGATCTGCAACTACTAGGCTTTGAACCGCCTTGACTTAATTCATCGCGAAGACGAAATACAAAAAGGCTTTTTAATTCTTTTTAAAAATTATTTCCTTTAAATTTTACCTATTTCTGAAAGCCATTATTGAATCAAAAGAAAGAGGAATTTCTGGATGAACTCTTAAAAAATTAAAAATATTTTTTTAAATTTTATTAGAAAAAACAATTCAAGAATGTCTTCAACACGTGTTTCGCCTCTTTGAATTAATGGAAATAATCGTCGAATATAAATACCTTTTTTTAATAAAATTTTTTTAATTTACTAAAAATTATCAAAAAAACTTGCCAACATGCTCTATACGTAATTCTCTGTCAAAACAAAAATGATGAGGAAAAGCTCTACAAAAATCATCAATTTTTGTATAATAAGTTGAACAGACCTTTATTTAATTTATTTTTAAAAATTATTTAAAAATTAAATACAAACATTTGTAAATTCTGATGAAATAGTTGAACTACTAACTGTTCTGCTGGCAATGGAACGAAAAGCAGCAAGTGAATTCTCTACCTTTATATTTTTTTAATTTAATTTAATTTTGTTTTTTTTATTTAAACTGGGGGTATTTTAATTTTAAATACTTATTAATTTAAAATAATTTTATTACACCTTAAATTAAAAAAGCTTATAATTGGAGGCTTAAATTATTAACATAAAGGAAGAAAAAAAATCAGAATAATAATTTAATAAAATGAAAAATTAAGAAAATAATTTTAATAAATATTAAGAATAATTATAAATTTAAAATTAATCTTATGGATAATAAAAATTTGTTTAATTATCTTCGAATTCCCCATTATTTTATTATAATAACAATTCTTTGTTTTTTTTAATTCTAATATTTAAAATAATAATTTAAAATATTATTTCCAAACTTTAAAAGAATTATTAAAAACTAACTTGATTAATAACAAAAACAACATGTTCAGTAATCAAAGAATCAACATGTTCTTGTTTTCGTTCTTGTACTTTCATAATAACTTCTGTCTCATAAATACGTCTAGCAACTTCACGAATAACTCCTTTAAAAGATAATACTGCTTGAAAAATCCTTTTTATTTTTCACCTTTAACAATTGGATATAATCCAGATCTTCTAGAATAATAATGTAAAATAAGTGAACCATCTGGTTGTGCTTCACAACGAAAAGCTGGACCTTTCAGCTTTGTTCGGTATACAACGTGGTCGATAAACTAATTAATATTTAATTAATTTTATTAAAAAATATTTGATGAATTATATTATTTTAATAAATACTTACGTAATGTAAAGAATCCAGTGTGTCGAGAAATCCCTATATTTTTGGGTTATTTCTTCATTTTTATTAAAATATTTTAAAATACACTTTTTTGAACAATTTTGGAATTAATTAAGCTTAAATTGAATTAACGAAATCCAAAGAATTTTTTCTAGCCAAAAATTAAAAAATTCTTCCTTAAAGATTCTTCAAATTCTTCTTTTGATTCTCTTATTTTTATTTCCTTAATTAACCTCCAAATCAGGAGACAAAGCACGTAATAATTCATTCCAACCAGTCTCCATTGTAAATTGTATAAGAAAACCTCCATAAGCCTCCCAAACCTCTTCTACAGGAATACCAATAACTGACCCCATTGCTGAAACAAGACGAAAAGATTCTTCATCTCTATAATATTTTCCTATATCACTTTCTGTTCCTTCCTCAAATTTTGCTATTTCTCTATAAAATTAATTTTTGTTTAATTAAAATAAATATTTTAACAAAATCTTCAGCCATGTTTCTCTTCCATATTTGCGATTAACCAACTGTCGAAAGCTTTCATGTACCCAGCCAAACTATTATTAAATTTTTTATTATTATTTTATAATTAAAAATAAAAATTTTGAGGTTATTTATTTTTAAAGTCTATTTTATATTTAAATTCTTCACCTATTATTTCTAACACAATTTTTTGTTTTATTTATTTTATTTAATTTTAAAAAATTACCATTAATTATCTATAAGTTAAATATAAATAATGAAAAAAAAATATTTTTTTTTACAAATTTTGGATTTTTAATAAATAATTTTTAAAGAATTAATGAAATATTTTTCAATAAATTTCTAAAAATTAATTTATATTCTGACATTTTTATCTAAATATTATGTAAATATTTTTAATATAAAGTATTCTGTTTGTAATTATTTTTTCCAAAAATTATTTATTTTTTCCAACAATTAAATAATAATTTGATTGACTTATGTCACGCAAAAAAATATATATATATAAATAATTTTTATAAATACATTAATTAATTATTTTTATTTTATTATTGACTTTGTATATTTTTTTCTTTTTAAAGTTAAGGGATTCGAAAAAATCGAACCCAATTTATTTTATTATTTTTTTAATTTAAATTTATTATTTTAATTTTCTTATCATTTAACTGGCAATATTTTTTATTTAATATAATTTTTATATTTCGGCATATTTGTTTAAAAGGTATTCATAGATTAATTCTTTATTTAATTTTGACCTTACTTAAATTGTTTTTTCTTTCACTTTTTTCAAAAGTAAATTCTTCTTTATTATTACTGATATTACTCATTAATGTTTGTTTTAATGCTGAAAATAAAATTTAAAATGTAAAGAAAAGTTATAAAAAATCTCCCCCCAATTAACTGGTTTTTTTAATTAAATTGTACATTCATTCATTTAAAATTAAAAGTTGATTAATTAAATTTAAAAATTTTTGTCTATAAAATTTTATTGTTTTTATTTTTTGTCTATTTAATTATTTCCAATTTTTGACAGATAAATTCTTAAATTATTTTTTAACGTTTTAAATGAAAATTAAAAGCGCTTAAGGCAGAAAATTTTTAGGTGTTATTTTAATTTGAAGAAAATTTATTTGATCTATTAAGTGTAGATATGGATATTTAATTTTTTCAAAAATCTGTTATTCAATTTAAACATTTTCTAGGAATTTCAGGAATAAAAAAATAAATAAAAATAAAATAAAAAATAAAAATGCACCGTCAAATTTTAATTTCTTTTCTTCTTTTTTTAAATCTTTTTATTCTTCCATTAACCATAAATGCTCGAATTATGAATGAAAGAGTTGGTATAACAGTTAAAGAGGAACAATTAATGCCTGAAATGGCTATAATTACTAGGTTATTTTTTAAAAAGTTTTTAAAATAAATTTTATTTTTGAAGGAAGAAAAGACTTTCAAAATTGATAAAAGGTGCACTTATTGGTGCTGGAGTAGGACTTGCTGGTGCTGCCGCTTATAAAGCATACAAAAATTATAAAGCGAATCAGCAACAACAAGCAACTGAAACAGGAAGAAAATGATAGAAAAAAGATATTTAGAAAATATAATTTTAATAAGTATTACTAATTGATAATGATTTTGTAGAAAAATTATGAAAATAAAATAATATTTTGTTTATTAAAGATAATTTTAAAAGTTTTTACGAAATTTCGACTAATATTAACAGAAAACTCGAATTATTTTTATTCGAGTTTTTACGAAATTTCGACAAATATTTACAGAAAACTCAAATTATTTATATTCGAGTTTTTACGAAATTTCGATGGATGAAAAATCGAAATTTAAAAATCGAAATAAAATTTTGAAATTTTCCAAATATGTAGTAAATAAATTTTTTCTGTATTTTTCTATAGGACATTTATAGTCAATTAAAAATGATTTAACATTAGAAAATCGAATTTAAACTCGATAAATTTCCTTTTTCATCCTTATAAGTCGAAATTCCACTAGATTTCTTATAAAAAATTTTTTTGTAAAATTTACAATTGGAAAAATTATTTTAAAAATGTCAAAATTTGGATAAAATTCCAAAATTTTGCCAAAATATGGATGATATGTTAACCAAAGATAATAAATTTTTAGTTATAAATTGTTTTATTATATAATTTGAATTTATAATAAAAATTATATACATATTTGTTTATTTTTACAGGAAAACATGTATTTCATTCTTATTAACGTCTAGTTCCATCCTCAAAAAATACCCCTCCATCTAAAGCACAATATTTCGGGCATATTCCTCTCTCACCAGGAGCACCTGGATGTCCAGGCTGCCCTTCTTCTCCAGGCTTACCAGGTGGGCCTGCAGGACCAACAGGTCCAGGTTGTCCTTGTGGCCCTGGAAGTCCTTCAGAGCCTGGCCGCCCTGCTTCCCCAGAATCGCCAGGCAATCCTTGAGAACCCTAGAATTAAATTAAAACTATTGTCGATAAAACACTGACTGTTTCTCCAGGTGGTCCCGGATCTCCAGGCATAGTTGGTGTAGAAATTGCTGGTCTCCCAGCTTCACCTCTTGGTCCGTCTCTTCCTTGGCTACCAGGAGATCCTTGAGGACCAGGCGGACCCTGTGGGCCTGAAAAATCGTTTTTATGTTGATTTATTTCAAATGTGTACGAACCTGGAGTTCCATCATTTCCCGTACGTCCAGGATGCCCCACAGGGCCTGGGTTGCCTTGATCACCTTGCGGTCCTGAAAAAACAATTTAATACTATGTTGAATAATTTTTGAATAAAATTTTAATTTTCGAGAGAATATAGAATGAGAATAATAAAAGAATTAAAAAAGAATAAAAGAAAAATTTACCTGGAGGTCCTGGCTCTCCAGGTGGACAAGCAATGCATGGAGGTTGTGTTACCTCTTCACAAATAGCTGGAATTCGACCAGGAAATCCGGCAGCGCCAGGAGCCCCTGGCCTTCCAGGAATTCCATTTCTACCGGGAGGTCCAGCAGGACCTGGCAATCCAGGAATACAACAGCCTAAAATAAACGAAAATTTAAAGTATTTTCATTTTTTATTGCCTTCGCATTGTGATTTTGATTGTCGACGGAATCGATGAATATCTGTTTTATTATTTTGACGAAAAGGAAAAGCCACCTCATTAAATCCTCCTCCATAAAGAAAACCAGCTTCTTCTCCACCTATATCGCTCATCTCTAATATAACTTCCTGGGCAGATAACTTTAAAAGAAATATGAGAGAACTTTTGTAAACTTTTGTACAAAAATTATTTATTCGATCAGAAAATAATTTAAAAAAAAATATTTTTTTTCTCTCACTTTACAAAAATCCATTTCATTTTGTACACGCAAATGTAAATTATTTATATAATTATTTGCTAATGGCAGAGTTATAAAAACGGCTACAATAGTGGCAAGTGAAAAAGAAATTGCTGTATAAACCTTAATTGAGGATAAAAGATGATAGTTTATATTTTTTTATAAAATACCACAAATCTATATGCAGATTCGCGTGATTCTGATTGTACCAACATAAGAAAGAATGGTTAATAAATTAGCTGTAATTAATAAATTATTCCAAAAAACGAGATTTAAAATTATAAAATAAAGAAATGGAGAAAATATGAAGCACTAATTTTATAATAAAATTTTAAATTTAGGACAAATAACTTATGAATTTTTTAAACTTTAAAAAAAAAGAAAGATACAAAATACTACTAGATTTAGTTAGGTATGTGTATTATATTAAAAATATATCTAAAGAATTATGTCGGAAACGAATTATGTCGGCTAGAAAATAAGAAAACAATTATTTGAAAAAAAATGTTTTGTTATGTATAGTTGTGGTTTGGCTTCACAAAAATGGGGAATGATGATTATCTTACAAAGAAAAGAAGAGGGCTTCTTCCTGCATTGTTAGTTAGTTGCGCAGTGCACAGAGGCAGAACATTCCCTTCGGGCAATTGCTCGATATAAGTCAGCTATTATAACGATTACTGAAAATCACAAGCGGGTATGACGAGGGATTATGCCCATTAAATGAAAAAATAAAATTTTTCGGATGAAAAGTGGAAAGAAAATGGAAAATTCTTTTATTTTTAAACTAGACTATTATATGTTAAGAAAAGAATTATAGTGGAAAATATTAGTAATATTATAATTTTGTTTAGTCTAATAATTTTTGTTAATTTCGATAATTTTTTTTTATAAATTTTCTTAAAATTATTTTTTTTTAATTCAGGAAAAATTAGCTACGAAACTACGGTTGGATTTTGAATCCGAGGCCAATTGAGTCCCAGAAATAATAACTAGAGCTGTCCAAAATATGCACGAGAAATCGCTAAATATGCGCATATATATGCACAGGAAAAGCTCAAAATATGCATTGAAGTTTGAAAAATATGCTTAAATATGCACTAGATTTGCACATCAAAAAATTTACTTAAAAAATTAACAATTATATTTAAAAATTTTTAATTTATGCAATAGAAGTGAAATATTTAGTTAGAATTTAAAAAAAAATCAATTTTTAGTCAAAAAATTTTAACATAAAAGTTAACAAAATAATTATTTAAAAATGATAGCAAAAATAATCACATAAAATCCAATTTTAGCCTGCTTTAGCAGCTAAAGCAGCACTTCCTCCTGCTAATGCTCCAGCACCCAATCCTCTCGAAGCTCCTCGGCGTGACCGAAAAATTTTACTGAAAATTTTATTTATACAAAATAATTAAAAAATTAGAAATCTTTAATTATTTTATCCAGGAATTTGAAATTGTCAGAAAATATAAAAATTGTTTTCGGTGACCCTTGTTAGTGTGATTGCTAAATAGCTCTTAATCAATTGTTGGCACTGCTGATTGGAGGCAACCAGATCAAGCTTACTTGTACATAAATTCTGAGGAAGGGAGAAGATATTTGACTTATACAAACATTAAAATTCCCCTCAATAACTTAAAAAAAATTGATAAAAAGTCTTTGGTAAATTTAATTAAGCCAAAAATTGGTTAAATATATTAATAATTTACAAACATTTCTATTGCTCCAACTTTTCCAGCATCAATATTATCAACTGCTAGAGAAGGAGCATTTTCATTGTTTGAGGCCAAAATCATTGGAGCCAAAAGTAAATTAAATAAAAGAAATAAAGTAATAAAACTTGAACGGGAATACATTTTCTTGGATTTTTTTAAAATAATATTTTTATTTTTAAAAAGAGGAGAGAAAATTATTATATTAATGAGAAAATGTTAATTTTACAGTTAATTTATAGTAAATTATGTTTAACTGTAAAATAGGCAAACCATTCCAATTAATTAATTTTTTGTTTATAATTTAGCGAATTATAAATATATTATAGTTTTTATGTTTTCATATAAAATAAATATGCTACAAAATTATTGCCAATAATAATTAGCAATAATTATTTAAGATTAATTTATAAAGCTCATTTATTTATTTTTATTTAAAAATTAAAAATTTAATGAATCACCTCTGATCTATTATTTCTTCGAAAAATTTATTTTCGATGAAAACAAAAAATTATCTTATATTTACTTATAATTCGCTAAATTATAAACAAAAAATTAATTAATTGGAATGGTTTGCCTATTTTACATTTAAACATAGTTACTATAAATTAACTGTAAAATCAACATTTTCTCATTAATAATTTTCTCTCCTCTTTTTAAAAATAAAAATAATATTTAAAAAAATTCAAGAAAATGTATTCCCGTTCAAATTTTATTACTTTTTTTCTTTTATTTAATTTAATCTTGACTCCAATGATTTTGGCCTCAAACAATGAAAATGCTCCTTCTCTAGCTGTTGATAATATTGATGCTGGAAAAGTTGGAGCAATAGAAATGTTTGTGAATAATTTAATCAAATTTTGGCTTAATTTTCAAATTCTTGTATAAAATAATTTAATTAAATATTTCTAATTTTTTAATTATTTTATATTTATAAAATTTTCAGTAAAAGATCACGCCGAGGATTTTGGAGAGGAGTGGGTGCTGGAGCATTAATAGGAGGAGGTGCTGCTTTGGCTCATAAAGCATTTAAAGGCTAAATTTGGATTTTATGTGATTATTTTTGCTATCATTTTTAAATAATTATTTTGTTAACTTTTATGTTAAAAATAAATAATTTTATTTAATATATATTTTTAAAGTTTTTTTAAATAAAATTACTAAATAAATATAGAGCTTTAATTAATAGTAATTCTGTAATGACGCAAATAGTACAATAATACTATTTTATTTTTTAAGAAAAAATTAAATTTATCTACAGCAATTCATTAAATTCAAACAAAAACCAAAAATTATAAATTGAAAAAAAATAAAAATTAATTAATTACATTCGCAATAATTTCCTATAAAATAACTGTGAAATTAACAGTTTTTGAACAGTCACATAAACAGCCATTAACTAAAAATTAAATAAAAATGTTTTCTCATTTTATTAAAATCTTTCTTTTAATTAATTTAATTTTGGTTCCAGCATTTTTGGCAGAAAAGGCAAATAATTTTGATTTTTCTGCATTGGATAGTAAAAATGGAGAAAATGTTGCAGTGAGAGAAATGTAAGAAAAAAATTTTTTTATTTAATAAAAGTGTGTAAATGAATTTAAAGCTTAATCGTATCTGAGTATCTGCCAAATCAATGGGCCGACAAGGGCCTTATACATTTCCGGAGTGGGTCGTTAAATTAGTGTCACTTATGACTTTAAATGAAATTCTTTTAACATTTTAGCTTTCCAAATGTCCAACAAAATATTTTATTAAAAAAAATTTGACAGAAAATTAAGAGATACTAAAAAGTAATTATTAAAATAAAAGAAATCTCCTTGTCTCTTTTAATATTAGAAAAACTTTTAAAAATTTTAAAAATTAATTTAAAAAATCTTCAGCAAGAGAATACGTCGAGGCAAATTTTTGAAGGCAGTTGCAGCTGGAGCTTTAATAGGAGGAGGTGCTGCTTTGGCTTCTAAATTTTTTAAAGGATAAATTGTTAATTTAAAAATACTCTTTTTAATTAAAAATATTATTTTTATGATTTATTTTGTTTAAATAAATAAATTGATTAAGTTTTATTATTATTTCGCTATTAGGATAAACTTTAATGGGTTCCTAATGTTAATTATCGTTAGACAAAATCATAAGTTGGTTACAAATAAAATTTCGAAAGTACTTTTTTGCTAAATCATTTTTTACAAAAATATTTTCAGGAATTTTTAAAAGTTTTCTATCTTACAGAACGACTTTCTTTAATATAATAAATAAGGAGTTTAGAGTTATAATAATTAAATAATTTGGTTCTCTTAATTTTTATTATAAACTAATCCGTAATTTTGAAGCAAAACATTTTTAAATTATTTTTAAAAAAAATCTTTCAACTATTTTTTCAAATAAAAACAAATTCAGTAACTTAATTATTTCTATAAAAATATATTTAATTTATTTAATTTTATGACTCATTTTTTTTATGAAAAATAAAATTACTCATTTCTTACTAATTTTACTCAACTTTCTCACTTTTTTTACATTTTAAGTATATCATATTACTTAAAAATATTTCCTTTATAATTTATAAAAAACCAGTTCTTTTATTAAATTAAAAAAATTTTTCAAAAACTTTGACATAATAAATCATTTTATTTTTTTTCTTTATAAAAACACTGCGCAGTGGCGTTTTATTGTTGAGACAAATTAAAAATTTTTTTTCAACGAAATAAAATCGGTGCTTTATAGATAGGTTAAAATAATTTTTATTTTTTATTTATAAAATGACACAAATTTTCTATTTTTAAAATTTTTAATAGTATAAAAAATGTTGTAATTATTGCTAAATAATAGTTTAATTTTGTTTTGTACCTTAACACAAACCTTGTACATTAACAATTTGCACCTTGACATGAAACATCAGGATAATTACGAGGTTACTATATTTATCGCCTTCCCTCAGATAATTACTCCGCCTCTATTAGTTACCCCTCCCGCGAAGGATTGAAATAGTAATTACCAAGAATAATCCATCAAGTAGATATTGTATTATTAAATAGCATTCCCTAAATTAGAATCCCCTCTATATTGTTGAAAAATAGTTTTAGTTTATTAAATATATCTTTTTGAATAATCAATTTATAATTTCAATAAAATATCCACCTCCAAAGATTTTCTGTTTAAAGTTCCAGACATAATATTTATGATCCCCGTGATAGCCTGGAGGCATTAATTACTTTTATTTAAAACAGGTTAAAATGATAAAACAAAATCATCCAAAATTATTAAACATAAGGAAATAGAAAAATATTTGTACATTTTATTAAATTGAAAAAAAAAATAAATAAATTATTTTTTTATTTTAAAAAATTATATCCCTTTATTTATATAAAAAATAAAACGTTAAATTAGTTTTTTTTCATTATTTTTAAATTTTTTTCAAAAATAAATTTAAGCTTAATCAATGTTTGGCTTAAATTTTGTCAAATTAACTTCTTTTTTATTGTTAATAAATTTATTAATTCTTCCAATTCTGTCAATGCCAAATCCAGAAAAGTTTGATTTAAATGCTGGAGATTTTGGTTCTGATGTTTTAATACAACCTATTGAGTTTGTTTTTTTTAAAAATTTTTCTAAAATAAATAAAAGGAATTAATTAAAACAATTACCGACACATGGATTTTTGTTTCGTGCTTAAGGATTACCTTGAAATAAATAAATCCAAAATTTTTTAATCCTAATAATCATTCTCCTAATTTTTTTAATACCTAAACAATTTATTCATAAACTTTTGATTTTAAATTATAATTATCTAAAAAATAGAAAACAACGTCGACGACGTGGAACTTTGCTCAAAGCGGCTGGTGGAGGTGCGGCACTCGGACTTGGAGCTGTTATGCTCCATAAGGCTTTCAAGAAGAAGAATTAAATTTCAAATTTTTAAAACAATGAATATGATATATATAACAATGAAATTAACAAATAAATTTAGCTTTCTTTAATCTCAAAAATAAAATATTATTTTCATAAAGTGAAGTTTATCAATTAGCTTTTGGCAAATCCTTTTTTGAAAATGTTAGTAAAGAATCTTAATAGATTTCTTAAGATCTGGACACAAAAATGATTATTTTAACAAGATTACGCATTGTACTCTTTAGGTTTTTCGTGGCGGCCAGAGGTGGATCGAAATTAAATTTTAAAATTCTAAAATCGTAAATCGAAAATGTTTTATTTTTTCAAAAATCGAAAATCGTAAGAAAAAGTCATCGAAATTTCGATCCAACTTTTCTCAAAGTTCTAATCAGTATTTAATAATTTCACTTGTAATTTTAAGATTCTAACTATCTTTGAAGAGAACTTTGGAGAAAACGTCCTCTGATTCAACAGTGAACGAAAAGAGAAATCATTGATACAATTTAGTAAATAACGAAAAATTCAACTAAAAACCAGTTATTTTATTAAATCTTTTATTTAAGAACTTTGACATAATAAATCATTATTTTATTTTATACACCGCGCAATATTGTGGTACAAATAAAAATATTAATATTATTTCTTTTTTAGCGAACCGAAAAGGAAAAAAGAAGACAATAGTTTAATATTTTATTAAATAATTATTTTTATTTCTTAATTTTAAGTAATTTTAATATTTGTAATTATTAGTTCTGGACATAACTTTAAATCATGTGATTAATTAATTTGGAAAAATTTGAGTCTATTAAATAAGTCTTTCTGATTTAATAGATCATAATTATATTAATGAATATCACCACTATTTAATAATTTTATATATAAAAATTAAATAGACATTTTTGATCAGAAATGATCAAAAATATTTTTTTCTAAAATTCTGGCCAAAATTTTGTGAATCTATTCAAATAATATTTAATATCCAAGCCCAACCAATTTTTTAAAAATTCATCATAATTTATTCTCAAACAAAGTTCATTGACAAAAATGATCCCCAATTAGTCCACTGCTTTTCCATATAGAAGAAAATATTTTAATATTTTATTTATTTTTAATTTTATTTTAATGCGGATATCATTTTTCCCTTATTATTATAATTTAGTATCTAATAAATTTATATTTTATTTTTAATTAAAAATTTAGATAAAAATGGTTGGCCTTAATTTAGTCAAATTAACTTCTTTTTTGTTGTTAATCAATTTATTGTTAATTCCAGTCCTAACAATGCCAAATCCTGAGAGTTTTGTGCCAATGAATTTGAATGTTGGAGAATTTGGTTCTGAGATTCAACCTATCGAGTTTGTAATTTAATAAATGATTTTCTTATTAAACATTTTCATAAAATATAAGTAATTTTGAGCAAATTTTAAGGAAAAATTTTAAGAAATTTTTTGCATTTTTGATAATTTTATTAAACAGAAAACGTCGTCGTCGACGCGGAACTTTGCTCAAAGGACTAGCTGGAGGCGCTGCAGCTGGACTTGGAGCTGCACTTCTTTATAAAGCCTTCAAGGGGAAGAAAACAAGTCAATAAAAGAATTTGTTTTTTATTGATAATTCAAGATGTGAATAAAAAAAATAAAAACAATTTTATCTTTAATTCAATTTATATGTTTAAATTTTTTAAAGAGTATAAAAATTAATTTTTTTTTGGAAATTAAAGAAAATAATTTAAATTAACTTGAGTTCAACACAACTCAGAGACGGTAAAATTATTTAGTTCTCTGAAAAAAATTCCTTAAGCAAAAATATTAAGGAAAAATGAGAATATAGTAGTTTTACTAGGAATGCAATTGTTCGAAAAATAAAAAATTATTTTCAATAATTTTAACGTTTAGAATCGAGTCTTAAAAAAACAAAAATCAAGAACTTGAAAGAAAATGTATTTAATTTTTATTTCTTTTTTGGACACACGTGACGATCAAAATGCGAAATCGAGATTTCCATTCCACAATTTGGGCAAGTGCGTTTAGGTAAATTATAAGAGCCTTTGACACGAGGCATTTTCTAAAGAAATTTTTTATGAATGAGTTAAATATCTTATAATTTGCTTAGTTTAAAAATATGTACAAAATTATGTATTTTATTCTTGGGCTCGTTGCAAGGGAAATTCAGTTCCTCAACCGGCCCCCCCCCCCCGAAAAAAATCTTGTAGGGAAAAATATTAAATCTTTTGAAGAAAAATTTTCTATGAAGATAAAAAATAATACCCCTCCTGCAGCATCACGAGAAGTTGACGGTAATTGCGCAGTAAATTCATTGTTGTTGCTTGACGTACACACATTTTGTGGAGGAGCAGGATATGACTGTACAATCTGCCAAGGCTCACACAACTTAAAAATATAGAAAGTTTAATATTCTTTAAAATATAATTAAATAACCACATAATATGGAGACCAATCCGTAGCCATTGAACTACCAGTATTTCCATGCAATTGCTGTAAGAAAATGATAGTTATTATAAAAAATCGGTTGAAAATAAGTATTAAAAATTCTGCTTGGTAGCATTTCAGTACTTAAGTTGGAGTGTCAATTTTACGGACAAATTTTTGCGGACTTTGCACAAGTACACTAGTAGACCTTAGATTCTGAATTGAGTAAGTAAAAAAGAAAAAATAAAAAAAAATCCGCAAATTTATGTCCGCAAAAATGAAACTTCAAACTTAGCAGCAGATAATATACATGTCCAACTATTCTCATTGGAAAAAGTAAAAAAACCTGAGACGCTGATCCTCCGAAAACGACATTACTTGTTGATTGTACATTAGTTGCTGGCTCTTGCAAAGGTCTCGAATAGCCAGAATAACTGCATCCAGCTGCACCATCTCCTGTAGTATCTCGAGGAGTTTTTTCCTAAATGAAATAAAAAGTGCTTATCAATAAGAAAAAAGTAATAAAAATTTACAGCTAACGCAGCAAAAAGACGTTTATTTTCCTCCACAAGACGTTTGTTACGCTCACGTTCATTTTCAAGTTGAGCTTCTAAAATCATATTAAAATAAATTAAAAATTGAAATAGAAAAATACCAAGGTCCCGTATTTTTTGTTTGTCCGCATTTGTTTCATGATCACTACTACTCTCTTCAGAAGTTGATGACATTTTAATCGAAAAATAAATAAAAAATAATATAAAATTTAATTCCTCTAAAATGAAATTAATAAAAATAAATATTTTCTAACTTTTAGATTAGAAAAATTTTTAAACAAAATGTTTTGTGAAAAAAATTTACATTTCGACTTTTGATGAAATGAAAATTTTAATTATGGAAATTAAAGAAAGTGACGACCGAGTCACGGCGATTATAATTTTTCTGGAGAGGAGAAGTTACGGCGCCACGAATGACTCAGAATATAGGCGGGAGTTACTCGGTCGGCACTTTCATTAATTCACAAAAATTAGTTTATACTCATCAAAACTATGTCTGGGAGCGCTGATGGATTGCACGAAACATGTAACAAGTTTGTTTTCAAAAATTATGGGAAATGATCTCTCTAACAATTGCACAAAATAATTTTAATTTATGAAAAATTTTTATTAGACCTCACGTTGGAGGATGGTATTGATAAAG
>ABLG01001793.1:0-15456 GCA_000172435.1 Meloidogyne hapla
TTTCAAATTCCCATTTTGTATTTTTATCGATTTTGTATTTTTTAATTCTGATTTGTATTTTATTCTGTTTTTGTATTTACAGAATTCCCATTTTGTATTTTTAAATTTAGCTTTCAACAACACAATAAAACTTGGCCGTTACTTGGGTTGCGTTCACCCAGTAGCTAGTGAAGTGTATGTATTTATCTCAGAATATTTTGTATTTTCTTTTATATTTTATAGTTGGAGTTGTATTTTAACTCGTTCTACAGACGATATTGTACAGGCTGTTTCTCCTACAAAAGTCCCTTCAATTCCTGTATTTTTTAAATAAATCTAAAATACATTTTTGTGTTTTTCAAGATTGAATTTAATCGTTATTTATTTTTACCAACGATTGATGGAAAAGAATTATCAGCCCATCCTTTATGGTTATTAAATAATGTTAAAAATGGATTATCTAACCCTTTTACTGTGCCATATTTAACTGGTTTGAATAAAGAGGATGGAATTGAAGCAATTCTTGAGGATAGGACTTTGGGTGGATTTTGAACTTTTTTTTTTGAAATTTTTAAAAAATTTTTTGTAATTTTTAAAAATTTTTTTAATTAATTAAAAAATTATTTAAAGGTGAGTTCACCGATTTTCTTCAAATAACTCATTTATATATGAGAAGTTGGATAACTGAATATGCCTTCAGACACAATTACACAATGAATAGAGAGGTAATACTTTTAAAAAATTTTTAAATAAATTTTTGTGTTTTTAACTTAATAGAAAGATTCTGAACCAGAATTCCATTAATATTAAAAAATACAAAAGTTTTAATTTTTGTATTTTAAACCAGAAATTCAATAAAATCAGAAAAAATACAAAAATTCTAAAAAAATACAATAGAATACAATAGACATATTAAAAATCTTCCAAAAATCATTAAAAATTATAAAAACCTCTATAATTTATTTAAATTAATTTAATTATTTTAAATAAATTAAAAATTAAATTAAAGGCAATAATCGAAGCAATAGAATCTTTCTACACTTATTGGCCCGATCCTTCTGATGTTTGGAATATTAGACAACGTTTTATTGAATTAATAACCGATACTTATTATGTCCAACCAATTTCCCAATCAGCACATTTACACTCTGAAAGTGGTTCGAGAACTTGGATGTATGTTAATTCTTATAATTTTTCTGCTCAGAGAGAAGCTCTGGGAATGTCTTCACCTTATTTTCCTTCTTGGACGGGTGAGGGAATTTTTTAAAATTTTTTTAAAAATTTATTTAACGTAAAGGAAGTTGTCATGAATGTGATTTATATTTAATGTTTGGCTTCCCTTTTATGCCCAAACATTTACTTCCCCCTCAATTAGCTTCAATTGTATGGTTACAAGTTGATAAAAATGCTAGCCAATTATTTTCTTCTTTTATTCGGCAATTTGTTAAATATTCGTTTGTTTTTTTATTTATTTAAATGAGATTTTATCGTGGGAAGGGAAGGAATTTTGAAGAAATTAGGAGATTTTTGGCTTATTAAATTTGTGGGAACCTGAATTACTGTTTAGACTGTCCCCGAGGTTCTATTGAGAATTTAAAAATAATTCTCCATTTTATTATTTCCATGAATATCTTTCGTTTTGTTCCAAGGGAGAGTGACTCCTTCAGTCAAAAAATTCTTTTTTTAATTTTTTAGAGACCCAAATTTACCATTAGATGGAAGTTGGTTAGCCCATCAACCTAGAGCTCATTGGTTTCTTCAATTTAATTACACTAGTGGCCTAAGTCTTCAATCCCCAGGCATTTTAAAGAAAGATTATCGTTTTGAAGAAGTTGCGTTTTGGAATAATTACTTGCCTGCTGTAAATATTTTTTATTTAAAAAAATTTTTAAGACCTTTCTAAAGGATATCCTGAAGGGGTTGAAAAAGTAAATTGATAATTTAAGCCCAAAAATTAATTTAAAATATCACCAAAAATGATCAAAGGTACATTAGAGTCTTAATATTTTACTTTTCTAAATTATTCCACTCTCTGAGTTATTCCAACTAAAGATAGCTTAAT
Source organism: Meloidogyne hapla (assembly GCA_000172435.1). NCBI lineage: Eukaryota > Metazoa > Nematoda > Chromadorea > Rhabditida > Meloidogynidae > Meloidogyne > Meloidogyne hapla. The sequence goes on from ABLG01001793.1 coordinate 2,042, forward strand.
GGATTAGGAATTTGATTGAAAGAAATTCAAAAATTATTTTTTTCAATTTTTCTAGTTAGTTAATTATATGACAACAACATTTGCCCCAGAAGAGGGAAGTGTTCGTAATGAATTAACTTTATTTAAAGGATTATTTGCAATTTCTTTAATTTTTGGGATTGCTTTAATTGTAATAACTTTATCACTTGGTTATAATGTTTGTACAAGAGATTTACAAATTATTGAAAATAAAACAAATAAAAGATGGATGGATGAAAATAGAGGGAATTGGAGGAATTCAAGATCATCTCCTTCTTTAATGGGAAATAGAACAGAATTTGAAAGAGTTTCTAGTTTTTGATTTTATTTTGTAAATAAATACCTCGTTTTTGTATTTATTTTAATTTATTTTGTAATAATTAAAACATTTGTTTTACAACTTGTTTTGCACATATATTTTAAAGTTCGTTAAACTTGTTTTACAAATTGTTTACATTATTATTTTAAAGCTTGTTTTTAAACATTTATTACAATTGCAACTTTAAGAAGATTTATTTTACAATTTATTTTAAAACTTGTTTTACAACTATTTTTTATTTAATGTTTTACAATCCTTATAACTTCTTTTACAATTAAAGTTAAATTTTTGTTTTTAAAAACAACAACATTTTAATATTTTTCTTGTTATTATTTATTCCCCATCTAATATTTTCTCTTTTAGTTTGCCTACCACTCTCGACACGATTTCCCGAGAATTGATTTTCTCTCATTTTTTTCATTCTTTAATAAAATAAATCAATTTATATTTTGTTGAATCATGCAAATAAAAATATTATTTTTTTTAATTTTAAATTTATTTATTTTTTATTTTTTGTTGTAACTTTTGTTTGTTTAATTACTCATCTTTTTTATTTAATAATTTTTTATATTAGTTTTATTTTTATTTCTGATTTTTCATTGACTTTTTAATAATTTTTCTGATTATTAGTATAGGTAAGTTTATTTCTGATTTATTTTATTTATTTAAATAATTCTGATTATTATTATTGTAACATTATTGTACTATAATTATTATGTAATTACAATTCTTTATTTTTACAATTTCTGATTTTCTTTCTTTATAAAACTTTATTATTGTAATTACAATTTCTGATTTTACAATTTCTGATTTATTATATTTATTTTAATAATTCTGATTATTATTATTGTAGCATTATTGTACTATAATTATTATTGTAATTACAATTTCTGATTTTTACAATTTCTGATTTTCTCCTTTCTAAAACTTTATTAATTATTACAATTCTTTCTTTTGTAAAAAAAGGTGTGAAGAAGCAAGTTTCTTCTTTCATTAAATAAATTAATACATTTCTTCTATAAAATATAAATTATTTATTTCTCTACAACAGGTCCCCCATTCCAGATATGCAATTCTTGGTGGTGTAAATCGATTATATTTTGTATATTCCGTTCTTTATTCTCCCATATTTTTTATTTTCTTTTATTTTCCCTGTTTTCTTTTTTTTTATTTAAAAAAAATTAGTTGAAATCCCTTGCAAAAATGCGTGTTCCTTCAATTTTTGGACTCTTTTCGGACGATTCAAATTAAAAAAAATTATTTAAATTAATTTTTAATGTTTCATCATTTATTTTAATTTATTTGTAACATTTATCATCAAAATTGTTTGTTGAATTTTGTGACTAGAAATATAATTTATGAATCTTATTTTTTACTGATAAAAAGGAGAAGAATTTATCTTTTTTCTATTTTTAGGGAATTAATTTTAATAATTACTAATAATTTTTAATAAAATATTAATAATTTATATTTTGTGTTTTTTGTGTTTTATTTTCTAATTTATCAGTGACGTGTAACGAGCAGACGGCGCGATTTAAAAATTAAATTTTCCCTAGTTAAAAATTTACTACAAACTTTAATTTTTGTATTTTTATTCTTCATAGTTTTATCAATCTTCTTTAAAATTTTCATAATTTTTCTTTCATTATTTTTGAAGTTATAATCAAAAAACTAACGAAAGGTCGGCATTTTTCTTAAAAATTCAACATTTTTGGCCATAAATTTAGAATCCCTCAACCAAAAATTTTAAAATTTTAAGAGAATGTAAATAACCTTTCATTTTAATTCTATACAAAATTTCACGAAGATTGGACTTTATTCAAAAAAGTTATATGTTCCCGCCTTAACAACGGTTGTCCCTCCCACACATACAAAAAATCTTTAAATAAATAAATTAATTATTTCTTTGTTCTCATATATTAAAAAGAAATGCTTTCTTTAAAATAAATACAATTGTTTTATATTTTACTATGGAAACGAATAAATAAATATATTTTTTTAATAAAATTGTGTTAAATAAAAATAAGAATGATTGGCTTCTTATTATTTTTTTACTTCCTTCTTTTTATTTCTTAACTTTTACAATTTGTAAAAGCTGTCAGAATTATCTGCCCTTTTTATTTTTAATTATAACGCATATATGATAAAAATTTTAGTGATAAAAATTTTTTAAAAAAAGTTTTACACATGTTTAAGGGTTTTGTTATATTTCCTGTAATTTTACACTGAAATATTAAAAAATAAATTTTTAGTAGAAATTTTAATTTTTAAAATTTTCAGAATCTTCTTATTTTATTTTATATTAAATATATTTATTATTTTAATATTCTTCTTATTTTCTTCTTATTTTAATATTAAATATATATTTTCATTCCTCCATCTTGAAATATATTGCAAACAAATAATTAATATATTAATTTACTCTAAATTCATTCCAATATTTTTGTTATATAATTTTTTTTATCAATGTCTATTGAATATTATCAATCATCATCTAGTCAACCAGGGCCTTCTGAGGAAGGTAAAATTAATTTATTGGAAAAATCAGAAAAAAAATATTTTTAAAGCTTTACCTTCAGAACTTGATACATCTTTAATAGATACTGATATTCCCTCTAATCAATTATCATTTGGCATTGGAACAGAACAATTAGCATTGCAAAGGATATTTGCTTCTGCTGGCATTTTATTTATTATGGGCATTTATTTGCTACATATTGTTTCTATTATTTATGGGTAAGAAAAAAAACAAATTTTTATAAAACAAAACAATTGTAAAACAAGTTTTAAGTAAAAAAATGTTATAAAGTTGCAAATAAAACAAGTTGCAAAAAAGTTTGTAAAATAAGTTTTATTAATTTTGTAAAACAAGTTGCAAACAAAGTTTAAAACAATTGTAAAAAAAGTTGTAAAACATTCTGAAAATTATAGAAATTGTAAAATGTTGTTTTCAATGTTGCAATTGTTTCTCTATCTATTTAATAATTTCAAAACATTTCTTAATTAATTCCTAGAAGAAGTCGTTTACACAAAACTTTTTTATCAATCAACAGAGAGGATGAAGAACACGAAGACGGCAATCATGAACCAAAACAACAACAAAATAAACTCAATAAAATTAATTTATCTTCCCAACTTCCCGGTGTTTCAATTTTAAAACCTTTGGTTGGGATAGATGATAATTTGGAAGAAAATTTGGAATCTTTTTTTCTTTTGGATTATCCACAGGTTTTTCCAAATTTGTCTTTTTTTTTCATCCTTTGTTTTAAGTTTGAACTACTCTTTTGTTTATATTCCCGTCAAGACCCTGCTTATGAAGTAGCTCAACGTCTCTGTTCAAAATACCCCAAAGTTGATGCACGTATATTTATTGGAGGACAACGAGTTGGATTAAATCCAAAAATAAATAATATGTTCCCTGGATATGTTGCTAGCAAGTAGAATATTTAAAAAATTGGAATAATTTTTTAAATATTTTTCAGATATTCCCATTTATTAATAAGCGATCAAGGAATTTATATGCGTCAAAATGCTTTAACAGACATGGTTTTATGTATGTTGGAAAGGACAGATATTGCTTTGGTTACTCAAACACCTTTCTGTAAGGATCGAGTTGGAATATGGGCAACTCTTGAACAAGTAGAATTTTTTGTAATAATAAATATTAAATTAAATTAATTGTAAAATATTTAACTTATTGTTGAAATAGGTTTAAAATTTTTGATGTTTGTAAAACAAGGTTGAAACAAGGTTGAAACAAAAAAAGAAAAACAAATAAATAAATAAATAAATAAATTTGTAAAAAAAAATAAAATTTTGATTTATTAATATTATTTTAATTATATAATTTAACAAAAATTTATTATGACTTAAGGAGAATTTGATAAAAATTAATTTAATATATTTTAATTATTTTAATTATTAAATTTAACAAAAATAAATTTTTTATTATTTTAAATAAAAATATATTTAATTAATATATTTAATTATTTATATAAAATTAAACAATTAAAATAATTAAAATATATCAAATTAATTTTTATCAAATTCTCCTTAAGTCATAATAAATTTTTGTTAAATTTAATAATTAAAATAAAGAGGATAAACAACTTTACCATATTTTCTCTAATAGAACCACTGTGTTCTATTTTTCAATCCTTTTTTAGCTCAGGTTGGACTATAATTAACTAAGGCTAAGACGAACCCGAAGGCTGTCTTAGCTTAAATTTTGCCAAAATCTCACCCGATACACACCGGATCAACCTTATATTTTCTATTTTAAGTCAAAGTTATTTTTCGGAGTAAGGATCCCCTTATCCCTTTTAATAAATTCATAAAGAAATCCTTATTTCTTATTTACTCACTAACAAACTTCATAACTCTCGTCAAAACCTTATACATATAATATTTTTGAATTTGTTCTATACTGATTGAATGGTATAAACTAACTGCTCATTTATCTCTAAGATGGGTAACAGACTCTTCCGCTTCCGCCTTCCACTTTTTTAAAAATTAATTTGCAACCTCCCTGGTGTGTAATTAATAAAAGGTAAATTTTTGGCCAATTTTCTCTCAATTAATGGGAAATTGAGATGGTGTGGTTATATTAGAGAAAATACGGTATTTAATATTTGTAAAAATTTTACAATTTGTAAAACAATTAAAATTATTTTTTCTCTTTTTTATGTTTACTTTGGTGGTGCCCATTCTCGTATTTATTTGGCTAGTCATGCTTTTCGTTTTGTATGTTCAACAGGAATGAGTGCTTTAATGTTAAAAGATGTTTTGGAACAATGTGGAGGATTTAGACAATTTGGGGCGTTTTTAGCAGAAGATTATTTTTTAGGACAAGCATTTGCTAGAGCGTTAGTTGTTTATAAAATAATTATTTATAAAAATTTGATTAATTTAAGTGGATATAGAAATGTTATTTCACATATGCCAGCACTACAGAATTCTGCGAATACCTCACTTTTTACTTTTCAAGAAAGAATATGCCGGTAAAAAAGAATTATTTTAATAATAAAAAATACAATAAAAATATATGTTGTAAATAATAAGTTTTAAAACAATCCGGAAACAATTGTAAAAAGTTGGAAAAACATTTAATTTGTAAATTAAGTTTTAATAAAACTTAAAAACAATTTAGAAAGTTGTAAATTAAACTTTATTTAATTGTAAAACAAGTTTTAATATTTTAGTTTTTTAATTAAATTTTAATTAGAACTTAAAAACAAGTTGAAAATGTTTGTAAAACAATTGTTTTTTTACAATTGTTTTCAGGTTAAAACTTATTATTTAAAACAAATAAATTAAATTTTTTTATTCGATTGTAAAACAAGTTTTAATATTTTAAATTTTAGTTGGATCAAACTTAGAATAGCAATGTTACCTCACACAATTATTCTCGAACCTGTTCAAGAATGTATTTTTTCTTCTTTTGTTGGCGCCCTTTCTTTTGGATATATTTTTGGGCATCAAGCAATATTTCCCTTTTTGGCATTTCATTTTATTTATTGGGCCACTTGTGATTTTATTTTAATTCGAACACTTCAAGTAATTTAAGAATATTTTTTATTTATTTTTTGGCTTTTTTAGAATGGACAGTTGTCATTTTCAATTTCTCAATTTTTAATTTGTTGGATACTCCGTGAGTTAATGGCTTTCCCAATTTTTGTAAAAGCTGTCTTAAATCCACATATTGGTTGGCGATTTGGTACATATCAACTATGTTGGGGTGGAAGAATAAAACCAATGAAAGAAAGTTAAAATTTATTTTCAAAAAAGAATTGCAATTCCAAAGAACGGTTAGAAAACTGCCAAATAAAATTTTAAAAAATTAAAAATTCCATTTTTTACATTCCCCTTCATTTTTATGCTCATTATTTCTATTTTGAATTATTTTCCATTTTCCCTTTTATTTTCCCCAAATTCCATTAAAACTTTTTTTAAAACATTGTATTTAATTTTAATATCCAAAATAAATGTTTAAATAAATATGCAACTTGTTTTACAATTTTATAATTTCCCAACATTTGCAACTTTTTCAAACTTAAAACCAACATACCTAATCAAAAAAATAAAACTTTGATTTAAACATGTTTTAATTAAACTTGTTTTTCTATTAAATTTATCAACACAAATAAAAATACAATTGTAAATATTCTTTTTACAAATAAAACTTTTTTTAAAACATTAATTACAATCTTATTTAATATTTAAATCATTAAACTTTCCAAAACTTTATTAACCGGTTTATTATCAAATGCTAAATTGATGAAGATTGTTTCGAATAATTTTGGATCTGCTACTAATCTCAGAGTAGGTAAAAATAAAAGAATACGTCCAAAACGAGTAATTGGGGGTAAACGTCGAATTGATTGTTGTTGTAGAGCTAACTGAAAATTTTAGAAAAAATTTATATTTTTAAAAATATTTTTGTACAATTGACTGGTCTTGTAATTGTTGTACTAATGCCACATTCTCAAGTCCTGGCAATTCTAAAAATTTTATTATATATTATAATTATTTATTAATTTATTATTTCTAATTTATTCATATTATTTTAATTATTAATTCTAATATAAATTTATAAAATTAGTTTACGGAGAATTTGATAAAAATTAATTTAATATATTTTAATTATTTTAATTATTAAATTTTATAAAAAGTAAATCTTTTATTATTCTAAATAAAAATATATCTAATTATTTTATAATTTATTTTAATAAGATTAAATAATTAAAATAATTAAAATATATTAAATTAATTTTTATCAACTTCTCCTTAACATATTTTGCTAAATCTTTGTTAAATTAAATAATTAAAATAAATAAAATATATCAAATAAATTGTTTATAATTTTCTCAAATTCTCAGTAAGATAATTTACTAAATTTATATTAAAATTAATAATTAAAATAATATTAATAAATCAGAATTTTATTTTTTACAAATTGTAATTTATTTATTATTTTATTCTGACATTCTATTATTACACAACTTGTTTTAAAACTTTGTTCGCAACGTGTTTCCAACTTGCTTTTAAAAAATTATTTCAACTTGTTTTACAATTAAAACTACTCTTGTTAAAACTTGTTTTACAAAATTACAATTTAATTAAAATTTCTTTACCCGGCCTAAATAGTAAAACACCACGTAGACAAGCTAATTCAGATTGATCCAATTCTAGCCGTTTAAAATTGTTTTGTAAAACATTCAATGTTTGTAATAAACGAGTAGGTAAAAACTTGGATATCGGTTTGTCTTCAAAAGATGTTGAGCTTTCAAAAGCGAAAAGAAGGAAAAGCTCCGCCCACGCACCCTCCAATAAGCATAACTATATATTAGAAAAAAATGAAAATATTAAGGAAAATAAATTTTAAAAATTTTTTATTTTAAATAATCCTCCTAAAATCTCTTGAAATTAAAAATTTATGGTCCAAAGAATTTTTTCTCAAAAAAAAAAAATAACTTGCCCTGTCATTTGCACAGATGTTAATATATGAAGGCATTCCTTTTGCCCACTTAATTATTAAATTCATTATTCTAACAGACATTTCATTAAAGGCCAATCTTTCTTCGGCACTTGACTCTACTGAAGATAATAAACTTTCTAAATTATTTTGAGGAGGATAGAGAAGAGGGTCTTTGTCATGAAGAAATAAAGAAGTTGGATGATTTGATGAACTAAAAAATATTTTTAATTAATTTATAGAAGAAAAAGAATAATAAAAATTTAAAATTTGACCTCCCAAAAGGTTGTTGTTGATCCCTTGGTAAATGTACAAAATCAATGGTTGAAGAAAGTACAGTCGAACAATCCCTAATAAAATAAACTTTACATCAGAGAAAATATAAGTTGCCTAAAAAAGTTTGCATGAGAATATAGAGTTTCAAAATCTGTAGGTGGCTGGATGGTTGAAGAATTACGAGGTTGACGTTCGTTCTGAACAGCTAGAGAAGAGAGAGAGAAAAGATATTGTGATAGAATATATTTTTCCGGAAGAAGATATATTTTTTGAAGAGTTTATATTTCCGGAGATTTTATAGGTATATTAATATCTATGCATCTTTTCCGGAAGAAAATATATTCCGGAAAATACAATAGTTCACTAAAAACTAATACATTCCGGAAAATTATTACACTATGCCAATTGTTAGCGATTAAATTAAATAGATGGGCTTGCTTGTATGTTTGCACTGACCGTCCTTGTTCATTCCTTTCGATAAACATTTTTTGAGACGGCAAGCCTGACACTGGTTCCTGTGAGCTTTATCTACAACACATGTGCCTGATCCTGCCTGGCAGCGGTAAATAAGACGACGACGAACACTTCGTTTGAAAAACCCTGAGCAGCCATTACAGGCTAAAATACCATAATGACGGCCTTAAAGAGGTGATTGACTTAAAGATATCGCTATTTAAAAATCTCCCACCACTTGAAATATCCCCACATACAGAGCATGATAATGAACCAGGGTCTGTACTTTTTGAAGCCTTAGGGCTTGAACTAATTTGATCATCTGTGGCTTCATTAGGTGAACAACTGCCTTCTGACTGGATAAAGCATAATTTTAATATTAATAAATTTAAAAGGAGAAATTAACTGAAATATGAGCCACAGATTCGTTGGGGGTTTCATGCACTAAAGATTGACTAAAATTTTTTTAATATTTTAATTATATTCATTTAATAATTAACTCATTTGGTGAATTGTTTTGTTGTTGCTTATTATTTTGGGGGGTTGCACTTGAAACGGCAGCCGCAGCTGCACTTAATAAATTATACACAGTAGGACTGTATATTGATGCTACAAAATATTATAATTTAAGGGAGATAATAAACTTTCCGGAAAATAGTAGAATAATAATATTTTCGGGAAAATACAATAATATATTGTCTGTCTCCCACAGATATAAATATAGATTACTCCGGAAATAAGTTTTCTGTAAAATACAATAATATTTCCGGAATACAATACAATAAAAAATACAATAATATTTACGTGTTTGTCCATTTATTGGCAATCCTGAAATAAAATTAGGTGGTTGGTGTTGTCCATGAAGAAAATGCATTGGATGACCATGAGGGAATGAATGTTGATGGGGTAATAAAAAAGGTGGAAATAGAGGCAATGGATGTCCACCACTATTTGGATTATTTAAAAATGGAAAACCCCCAAAATGATGTTCTGTTTGGAAACGTTGATTAAATGAAGGTATTGGGGGGAATAAAGAGGAGGTTGAAGTAGTTTGGGGGAGGATAGGATTTTGAGGTGATTGTGAAGATGAATAAGAAGAGGAAGATGACGGTGATATTCTAGGCTTTTGATTAATTTCCTAATTAATTTTTAAATTTTATTTTTAAATTAATTAACTATGATTACCTTGATATTTTGATTTCCTTTAATTTCCTTTCCTTCTAAATTGTTTAAAAAATTTAGAAAATTTTCTAGTCAGAACTTACGATTCTCTTCCTTTACATAATTAATATTAATTCCGTTCTCCTCTCCTCCTGCCAGAAATGTGGCGTTAAATGATTGAGAATTGCGTACTTTTAATTAAAATTTTAAAATAATTTGAAAATTTTTATTAAAAACCAGAATGACGTGAACGACGTGTATTAGCAATTAAAGCAGAGAGTAATTTACCTAATTTTTTAATTCCTTAATATAAATAATTTATTTACCTTTGCTAGGCTTATGGTTTAGTTTTCCAATATCTAAAGATTTGATAGGTGAAGAAAGCAACCGAAAGATGCCTTGGCATTCAGGGGAAGGTGATGATGTGTTTTTCATAATATTTTTAATATAATAAGCTAAAAATTTAAAAAATAATAATTAAATTGTCAACAATCAACTTGCGGGCAAAAATTTGTATAAATAAACTTAAATAAACTTTCCAGAAATATATTTTTGCAAAGTTTCCGTAAATATATTAATTTTAATATTCTACTTGTTTTCCGGAAAAATACAAAAAGAATTATATTATTAAAAAATACAGTAAATATTTAAATATAATTTATATTGTGTTTTATGCGGCAAATACCAAAGCATAAATAAAAGAAAAAATGAAAAAAATTTCTTTACGCATACTGATTTTAACGTCTTCTACAGTATAACAAATGAAAAAGCCAAAAGGTTGGTGGTTTTGTTTGGCCGCCTCCTCATTTCCTTTAATTTTCTGGCTTTGACAGGGCATCGGCCAAACATTGCTTTTGTTACTATTGCTTCCTAACATTTTAAGCTTTGGGGGCAGATGGCAATGAATAAAAATTAAATTGAATGAAATGGAATGGAATTCTTTAAGGGAAAGAGAAAAGAGCGCGGCTCTTCACTTTGCCGATTAATTTTGTTGGCTTTTGGGAGGAGGAAATGAAAAGACGGAAATTATTGGTAATGGATAATCCAGAATATCGAAAATATTAAAAAGATCAAATCTAATGCTGGTGACTGTAAGCTTTCCGGAAAATATCTATTATTTCAAGTTTAAGGAAATTCATCTTTCCGGAAAAGAAAGTTTTAGGGAAAAAGAACTCTGATTCTGTTAAATGATTTTATGCTTTCCGGAAAATATACAGTTAAAGAAGATTCTGTTTTCCGGAAATAGAGATAGAGAGGGAAAATGGTTTTACTTCCCATCAAAAAATTACAGATAACTTTACCACAAATTTTAATTCATATGAAAAATTACAAAATTATTAGGCTATAAATATTCAATGATTTTCCACTTTTTGACTTCCGAGAGTTTATATGACAATTAAAAGATTAAAAAATATTCTGTGTGGTCTTTTTACTTAATTGCAAGAGTGGATAAATTTAAATGATTTAATAAACCAAAAATAGTTTTATGGAAATTTAAAAAATTTATCTAAAAATTGTCTAGTCTTGTTTCAACTAAAAAATATTTTAAAAAATAAAAATAATTTTTTGGCTAACAGAAAATAAAATTTTTCTCGTTTTACTGCCAAACGTGTTTTTAGTAACACAAAAATTTTGCCTTTTTCGGTAATTTTGTTAAAGTCATTTTGTCAGTTTTAAAGTTGTTTGGCATTACTTTTACAAATAAAAATATATATATTTTCAATTTTTATAAATTCCCAAAGGAAGATACCAAACCGAAAAGGCAATTAACCGGCAATGGCCATCAGTCATCATCAACTCTCACACACCGGTTCCGGCGATGAAGCATGCCTAATCCGATTTTGATAGTTGAAGCAATAAAAAGAAGAAAATTCAAAGAGGAAGAAGAAAGTTTTGTTGGGGTAAAAAGCCAGCAATGGTTGTGGCAAGGCAAGAAAGCAATTGGGCAGAAGTGTTTCGTTTCAAGGCATTAATCCAATATTAAGTTAAGTTAATTTTGGTAGATGTATGTATTTCTTTTTAAAAATGTAAAGTGACAAAGGTGGTAGATTACTGTGGGAAGATGAAAGCGAAAATTAAGGGATAAAAAATGGAAAAATTCACAAAAAAGTTGGAAAATAAATAATAAAAAAAAATAAAATAAAAAAATAAGAAGAAATTTTTATATATTATAGTAAATAAATTGACTGGAACGCTTAAAAATTCAGAAAAAAATTTCATTGAGGAAAGTTTTCCATTTGTAAAAAATACCGACATTCTTGCAAAAAGTAAAAGCTTTATTTAATTTTGTAAAACTTTAATCTACCGAAACTTAATTTGTTTATAAAAATATATAGAAAGTAAATTGTAAAAATACTATAGTTAATAAAAATAATCAAATCAGAATTCCGGATTTGTAATAGAAGTTGTCGCAACCGGAATAGAATTTATTATACATTCGGGAAGTTTTACAGTCTAATTTTTAAAAAACTTTCTTTCCGGAAGAAGAACAGAATATGTATATATAAAACTTTTCCGAAAAATATAAATACAAAAATAATATAAAATTAAATATGAATTATAATATAATATTTATTGTCCTATTTAGACAAACAAATATGAAATCGAAACTATTCTACTTTTATAATATTTGTATTATTAGAAAACAAGCATTGTTTTAAAGGAACTGGAAGCAACATTAGATTTTTGGTGTGTTTTACTTATTAGAATAACATTTTCCTGAAAATTGAGAGGGAAATGAGAGGAGAATAGGTTAAATGTTTTAATCGTATGAAACAAATAAAATCCAAAATCTCGTATTTTATATTTAAAAATAAAAACATTAAAAACATTGACATCAATTCGCCAATTTATGGCCTTAATGCTTGTTTTTGTGAGTGTGACATTACTAATTAATTTAATTCCCGGCGGTAACCAAAATATTTTTTCTTTTGTTAAAAGCCGCTCTTTTTTAGTTATTATTATATTGAGGTTATGGCAAGAAAGCAAATTAGATTTTGGCGCATTTTTGGTAAAATTGAAAAGGATAGGGAAAGATATATAAAAGGATTAAAAATATGATGACAAATAATTAAAAGAATAAAAAGACAACAAGAATTGTGTCAAAATAATAAGTAAAAAGTGGATATATAAATACAGTTTTAATAAATTCTGATTTTATATTTCTTCCGGAAGAGTTTTATTAATTATAATTTTATTTCTTCCGGAAAGTTATAATCTTTTTTGTATATTTTCCGGCAAGGTTTTATTAATTATAAGTTTATTTCTTCAGGAAAATTAATAAAATTCTATTTTGTATTCTTTCCGGAAAGTTTTAATAAATATGATCTATTAATATTATTTTAATTATTAATTTTAATGTAAATTTATAAAATTAGTTTAAGGAGAATTTGATAAAAATTAATTTAATATATCCTATTTATTTTAATTATATATTTTAATATAAATTTAGTAAATTATCTTACTGAGAATTTGAGAAAATTATAAACAATTTATTTGATATATTTTAATTGTTTTAATTATTTAATTTTATTAAAATAAGTTGTTAAAATAATAAAATATATTTTTTTGTTGAAATAATAAAATTTATTATTATAAATCTAAATAATTAAAATAATTAAAATATATCAGAAAATCTTTTATCAACTTCTCCTTGACATATTTAGCTAATGCTATCAGTGCTCACCCACGGAAAAAACTTGGCCCACCTTCTTC
>ABLG01001790.1:0-12406 GCA_000172435.1 Meloidogyne hapla
GTTCAAGTTTAGGCTAAAAATTTGACTTTTTGGTCTATAAATTCGAAAAATCAAATGATGGTTTATTTCAAAGATCTCGACGAGGTAAATCGGAAAGAATCAAAATTGACAAGTTTGGACTGTTTTGGACGAAGTTATAATCAAATAAAACTTCGATTAAATACGCCTTTTTACAGCTCATCCTAAGTTTATGACCGAAATCATCTTAACTATATGAGATAATTTTTAAAAATTTAGTATCATTGAGTTGCCCAGAGTGTTCTTAATCCAATAAAAAAAGAATTATCGATTTTCATTAAGTTTAACAAAAGTTATGGCAAAAACAAAGCGTGCGCTAAATTTGCCGCACCCTGTATTTTTCTAAAATTATTCATTCTAATTATCTAAAATAAATAAATATATTATTTTTAGTAAAATGTTTGTTGGTATTATCATCAGACATTTTGATAAATGAGAAAGGCACGGAGAAAGAGAACGCGTGCTTCTTTTGGTTGTCCGGAAAAGGAAAAATTGGAAATTGAACGGAGACAAAAACAGAAAAGGAAGGAATGCTTCCGAATCGCGTAAATAATTTTTTTCTATTTTTGGATTTATTATTTTTTTTATTTTTTAAATAAATATATTTAAAAATAATATTTAATAATTATTTATTTTTAATAAATTGAAAAAATTGAAAAAGAAAAGAAATAAAAATTATTTGTTTATTCTTTTTATCAGAATGGTCTCCGATTTTTTCTGTCCAAATACTGGAGGAGTTGAGACACACATTTATCAGCTGGCGAAATGTCTGCTCAATAACGGGCATAAGGTTTTAAAATCAAAGCCAAAATTTGTAAATAAACAAATAAAAAAAAGGAAAATAAATTTATGTACTTATCTCCGAACATATGGTTTTTTAAATATTTACTTTTAAAGTTTTTAAATAGACAAAATTTACTTTTGTTATTAAAAAAGTCTGGAAAAATAATATTTAAAATATATATTTATAATTCTAATTTTATGAAGAATTTCTTATGAAAAATTATTATTTTAAAATTTAAAAAATTGGGGAAAAAACAGAAATATTTATTTATCTTTTAAAAACTTTAATTATTAAACAATAAAAACTTTTCTCTAAAATAATAATTAATTTTTAATTGAGGTTATTGTTTTAACTCATGCTTATGGAAATCGAAATGGAATTCGTTATTTATTTTCAGGCAAACTTAAGGTTTTTATATAAAATATATATAAATTATATTTAATTAAAAAAAAGGTTTATTACCTTCCTTGTTTGGTTATTGGAAATAATTATTTACCTTCAGTTTTGGGTTCACTTCCTTGGTTTCGTCAAATTTTTTTAATTGAAGATATTCAAATTGTTCATTCACATTCGACATTTTCTACAATGGGACATGAAGCTTTATTGCATGGATGGACTTTGGGACTTAAAACTATTTTTACCGATCATTCACTTTTTGGATTTGCTGATGCTGGGGCTATTTTAAGTAATAGACTTGTTTTACGTTATTCTTTAGCAAATGTAGATAGATTAATTTGTGTTTCTCATACAAGGTTTTTAAAAATAAATTTAAAAATAAAATAAATTAAAGTAAAGAAAATACAGTTTTACGTGCTGGTATTTCTCCTTCACATGTTTTTGTTATTCCAAATGCTATAGATTCAACATTATTTACACCAAATCCAAATAATTTTAATTCTAATTATACAACAATTGTTGTATTATCTCGTTTAGTTTATAGAAAAGGGGCTGATTTGTTGGTACAGATAATACCTGAAATATGTAAATTAAATAAAAAAGGTTTTTTATTTAAATTTTAAATAAATTAAAATTTGTTTTGTATTGGAAAGCTTTGTCTTTTTATTAAAAAAATTAAATTGTTAAAAAAACTCATAATTTACATATAATCTACTCATAAAATATCTCAATTTATTTTTAAAATTTAATTTAAAAAATATTAAAAAAATATTTTAAATAAATTTATATATTTTTTTAGTTCGTTTTATAATCGGCGGTGATGGCCCAAAACGTGTTGATTTAGAAGAAATGAGAGAAAAACATAAACTTCATCATCGTGTTGAACTTAAAGGAGAACTTCCACATGATAAAGTTTTTGAAATAAAATAAAAATAATTTTTTTTTAATTTTTTTAAAAAGGTTCGTGATGTTTTAACACAAGGACAAATATTTTTAAATACTTCTTTAACTGATGCTTTTTGTATGAGTATTGTTGAAGCAGCTTGTTGTGGGTAATTTTATTTTTTTAATTAAAAATAAAAAATATATTTAATTAAAGTTTACATGTTGTTTCAACAAAAGTTGGTGGAATTCCTGAAGTTTTACCTCCAGAATTTATTACTTTAGCTGAACCTAATCCAAAATGTTTTTGTTTAATTTTTTAAATTAAAATTCCTATTTTTTCTAGTATTAATTAAATCAATTTTAAATTCAATTAAATTATTTGAAAATAATTTAATTCCAAATCCAATAGAAAAACATAATAAAATAGCTAAATTATATAATTGGGATGATGTTGCAAAAAGAACAGAAAAAGTGTATAAAGAAGCAATGGAAGAAATTGAAATTGGTATTAGTCAACGTCTTAAAAAGTGAGAAGAATTTTATTTTAAAAATAATATTTTTTAAAGTCTTTTAAATGCTGGTTTTTGGTTTGGACTTGTTTGGGTTTGGGGTGCATCACTTAATTATTTCTTAGCTTTATTTCTTGATTTAATAAATTCTCGTTATCAAATCAAAAGAATTTAAATGGAAATTAATTTAAATTAATTCTTAAATTAAAAGTTTGTATTTTAAATAAATACATATTTTGTATTTCATTTCTTAATTTAATTATTATTAATTTTTTTTTAAATAATTAATTAAATATATTTAAAATATAATCAATATTTGTTAAATTTTTGTGAATTGTTGGTTGTCAATAGTAACTAAAATGAGAGAGAAATATATAAGTAAATCCCCGACAAGAGGATCGGCTAGCATTAAGTCTGTAATGTTTGTTCAGTAAAAGATTAAAATAAATTGGAGCTAGAGAATATAATTTTATATTTTAAATGTTTTTTATAATTAAATATTTAATTTATTAAAGACAAATTTATTTTTATTTAATTTTACTGATAAAATATTAATAAATATGGGCAGCACATATTCAGCATTAGCTAATTTAGATGATAATGATTTAATTCTTAATCAATCAGAAAATAATAATTTGTAAGAAAATAATTTAAAAATAAATTTAAAAAATATTTCTTAAAATTTTGGCCCTTCATCACCTCGAATTCTCTCAACTTCCTTAATTAATTCTCCTCGGGGTTATCAACAATCTCAACAATCAATTCAACGTCCACCTGTACATAAAGATTCTATAAATTGGTTAAGTGTTGTTAGACCAGAAATGATTGTTTCTTGTAGTTCTGATAATACAATTGTTTTAAATAATATGGATACTTGTAATTGTGTAAATAGATGGAAAGGACATAAAAGAGAAATAAATAAAGTTTTATATAAACATTCTGGATCTCAACATTTTGTTTTATCAGGATCTAAAGATTGTTGTAAGTTTTAATTTAATTTTTATTCTCTCATTAATTAGCTATTCGTCTTTGGCGTTTTAATGAGACAGAATGTATACAAACATTTAATGGTCACCAATTTGGAGTTACTGGTCTAGCTACTATTGGAGGTAAAAATTAAAAAAATATGATTTGCTGTGAATAAAAAAATTTAAGAAGATAATTTTATTTCTGGTGCTCGTGATGGAAAATTATTATTATGGAACATTGAACAAGCTAATCAACCAATATGTTCATCAAATATATCTAACAACCAAAATATAGTATTATTAAAATAAAATTTATTTAAATTCCCGTTCATTTAAGATAACACATATTGAAGTAGACAACGAGAATAAAATTCTTTTTCAAACAGCCGAAGATGGAGCTATAAGATTTTGGGATATAAATAATCTTTCACTTATAGACTCAATCCCCTCTTCTTCGGGTGGTCACCAACCATTATGGCATTGTAGTAGATTGGCAAATTTTGAATCAAATGGTTTATTAACAGCGGGAGGGGGTGATGTAAATGAAATTAAGGTGAATAAATAATTAAAAAAGAATATAAAAATTTTATTTAAAATTATTAATAGCATTGGGATATTCGACAAAAAAGATTAATTCAAAGATTTCGAGGCCATGAAAAAGTAAATATACCTAATTATTTTATTTTTAAACTTATTAAAAAAAGGATGTTAGAGCAGCAATATTTCTTCAATCACAACCACAAATAACATCAAAACGTTTAATGATTAGTGTAAGTAATGATAAAACAATTCGTTTATGGGATGTTAATAATGGAAGTATTTTTTAAGATTTTTAAATTAAAATATTTTTTTAATTTTAAAAAGAATGTATTTGGACAGAAAATAATATTACAACAGAATTAAATTGTTGTGCAGATTTTACAAATGGAAGAGTTGTTGTTTGTGGTTTGCTTTTTATTTATAAAATATTTTTTAAATAAAAATTTATTTTAGGAAGAAATGCAACTTTATGTGAATTAAGACTTTTGGCTAAGGCAGGTCGCCCATTTTTACGTTGCATTTCTTATCAATACATTGAAGATTAAATAATTAGGATAAATATTGTATATAGTGAAGATATTTAATTTATTAAAATTTTTATATTTAATAATAAAATTAAAATAAAATTCTGTTTATTTAAACTACAGTATAATTATAAAGAATATTTGTATGTTTAAATACATTTAAATATATAAAATGCCAATTTGTATATTTCTTTTTCTAATCTTTTACTACAACGATTCTTAATCGATTTTTCATGCATAATTTATTTTTCATTTTTTTTTTGAGATTTTATCTGTTTTTTAATAAAAAAAATTGAATATATTTTGAGTTATTTAATCTTTCTTAATTCATAAGTTTACCATATAATTTCGTTTATTTTCATTTCTACAACTTCAAATAAAATATGGATAATTTCCGTGTTGTTCGTAATTATGGTGAATATGCTGGAAATGAAGGTTATGCTACTTCATTAGCTGATCAAAGGGCTGTTGCTAGGGCTGCAGCTGCTCCTTGGTATAATGGTCGAATGAATCTTTATGAAGATTTTGGTGCATTTGGTGGAGCACAACCACTTTCTTCTGTTGGTGGCGGAGGTGTGGGAGGAGGTGGTGGCGGCAGTGGAGCTGGAAGTGGTGGTGGACGTAAAAGTGGTGGTGCGAGTGGTGGATCTGGACAAGGTGGACGTTATGGAATGCAAAGTTATCCAATGAAAAAAAGAAATATTCGTCGACAACACATTCAATATCCAGTTAAATTTTATTTTAAAATTTTGACCAAATATTTTTATATTTTTCAGTATTCTCCTGTCCCAGATAATGTTCCACATAAGGAAATTTCTGTTACTAGCAACAGTTGTTTTTGTTTTCATGGATATGCTAATATTTTTACTTTACAACACCGAGTATTTTTGAATTATTTTTTAATTAAATTATTTTTTCAAGTTTGATTTTATTATTGATGGAGAAACATACAAAAGTATTGATCAATATTATCAACAACAAAAAGTTAAAGATTTAACTGGAATCTCTTCTGGAAAGTTTACTGATGGTTCAACTCGTGATTATTCTTCTTTGGCACGTGAATTGTTGCGTCAGGCCTCGGTACATGAATTTCTCTCACTTTAGATTCTTTTTTCTATCGTTTTTTAGATCCAACGATCAGATGTAGAAAATTGGCGTACTAGTCGTGGACTTGATGTTATTCAGGTATTTTGATTTTATAAAAAAAATAAAAAAAAAAGTTAAAGAAAGCAGTACTTGAAAAACTTCGTCAATGCCAAGATATGCGAAATGCTTTAACAAGTACTGGAAATAAAATTCTTGTTCAAAGCTTTGGTGGTGATGATTTTTATGGATCTGGTACTCCAGCCAAATATGTTAGAGATTGGTGTTCTGGAATTGAAAAGAATAAAGGTTCTCTTAAGGTAAAAAGAATTTTTGTTGAAAATTTTAATGAATAAATTTAAAAGAAATATTTTTTATTTAATTTTTATTTAGTTTCCAATGGTGTTTCCTTTAACTGAAGAATATGTTAAATATATTCCTGTTATTGGAAAGGTTTTTTTTTAATTTTTTAAATTCATAAATATTTCTTTTCATTTTTTAGGGCAAAAATGTTTTGGGTGTTCTTTTTATGATTTTACGAGAAAAGGTTTTTATTTTATTTAAAAATTTAATTTTTATTATTTTTTAGTTAAATAATTCACAATTAGATGATTTAAACTTTTCTTTTTCAAAATCTGCTAATGTTGGTGGTGGACAAACTGGAATGGATTTTACGGTTGATTCAAATTCTTGAATGATTTGGGAAGTGAAAGAGTAATTTTTGAGTTTATTTTATATAAATTTTTTTTAATATTCTGCATATTGATTTTTTGAAAAATTTTTTGGTTATTAAAATTCTTTTATTCTTTTTTGTCTAATTAAAGTATTTACACAAAAATTGAGAATTCTGGCCGTAAAAAATTGTTTTTAAAATTTTTTTGGATTTTGAATTTCTCTAATATTTTTTGTTAAACATTATGAATAACTCTTTTCAAAAATATTTTTTGTATCAACCATTTGGAATTTTGATAAATATTTTTCATGAATGTAATGTCTTTTTGATAACTTTTATCCGTTTGAAAATTTCGAAAAAAAAATATTTAAATCAGTTAATTTTTAAATTCATTTTATTCTTCGTTCTTTTAATAAAATGCATCAAGGCATCAAATGAGCATTAGACATTAATGGGCAAATTCCAATAAGTTGGCTAAAATAAAAATAAATAATTTCTTTTCTTATTAATTAAAATAATATTTTTTACCGAGCCCGATAATTTTTAATAAGACAGCGACAAGAATCTCGGGCATCTCGATGTGCGTTTTGCAATGTACATTCATTATATATTTTTTGAGCATTTAGACGATCAAGAGGAAGTGAAATTGCACATCTATAAATTTTAATAAATTTTTAACAAATTAATCAAAACTTACTCTTCTTTTTTGAAACATTCAATAGAATAACGTTTTGCACAATTATTCATACATTTTTGAAAGTTTCGAAAAACAAGAAATGCTTCCCTTGCACGGCGAAGAAAAGATGATCCTTTTTGTTTAGTTGAAGTATTTACCGTTAATTGTTCTAACCATTGGTTATAGTCAGGGGAAGATGGAAGAAAATGTTTTTCATTATTGGAACAACTTAAAAAATTAATTATGGGAGATTAAAATATTTTTTTCAAACTAATTTGGAATCTTTTCATTCATACACTTTGTTAATTTAACAGCCCTTTTAAAAGTTCCATTTTCTTTATCTTCTTTCCAAAAACAATTTGTTAATTCTATTAACTTATTTTTTTCATTTTCTTTGTATATATTCAACAAATGAGCACATTCTTCTTTACAAGTTTCATTTAAATGATTAGTAGCTTTAATAGCACAATTTTCAGCATCAAGACAGCTACAAATTGGAATCTAAATTTAAAAAAATATTTTTAAAATTAATTTTTGTTTTAAATGTTGCAACAAATAATTAAAGAATTTAGCAAAAACTAAAATTAAAAAAATATATATTTACCTTATCAGCTTCTACCAAGTTAGAAAATTGATGCGATTCAAAAGAGAAAGGCATTAAAATTATAAAAATGATTAAACAAATTTTAATCAATTTAAACATTTTTATTTTAAATTGTTTGTATCCTAAAAAATATTCTTTAGTTAAAAAATTAAAACTTTGTCTTAAATAATTAAAAAAAATTTTTTTTCTATTAAATTATTTAAAACTATGTATGTTTTATTTAGTTTTTTTAATAATTTTGAAAATAAAGGAATGATGGAAAAACTTATTATTTAAATAAATGGGCGGCAAGTAGTAAATAAAATGTCCAATTATTATAAATTAATGACATGGGAAAATGCCCTGACCATAAAAATATGTATTTTGTGTAGATTATTTTCAAATAAAAGATTGGAGGGGTTGTTTAATTTTTTGATAAGTCAATTCTTGACTTTTATGATTAGTCAATAAATTAAATAGTCAAAAATCATAATTCTAATACTTTTAATAATTTATTTTAAAATATTAAAATTAAAAATGGCAGTTTTTGACAAGATTTGTTAATAAAAAAAGAAAATCTGAAAAATAAAAAAAGAACAATAAAACGAAAAAAAGACATGTTTTATTAAAATAAATATTTTTAAAAATTATTTTCTAATATTTAATGGGGTTGTTGTTTTCGTCTACGCCTTTCAATTTCAAGTTCAGCAAGACTTTGTTCTAAACGTCTTTCGAGTAGGCTAATTTTTGATTCTTTACTACTTTCCTTTTGAACAAGAATATTTTCAAGCTTAAAAATTAATTTTTAATTTTTCTTTTTCAAAAATTTATTTACTTGTTTCTTTTGTTGTCCAATTTTAGATAATTCTGTCTCTAAATTAATTATTTTTCTTTTAAATAATTGTTCTGCTCTTTCATCTCCATCTTGTTCTAAACGTTCAACTTGTGATTGTAAAGAACGACAATGTCTTTGTAATTCAGAATTTTCACGTTCCATTGTATTTAATGATTTATTTAAAGCATTTCTTTCTAATGTTGTTTGTTTTATTATTGCATCTACACGACGACGATCCATTTCAAGCTTTAAATTATTTTTATTTTTTAAAATAATTTAATTAATTGAAGGTTCAGTCTCTTGATTATTTATATACCGTATTTCCTCTAATATAATGACAGTCTCTAATAGAATGGCAGTCTCTTTTAGAATGGCATCTAATTTCTTCAAATCGTGAAACAAACGTGCTTTTTGCACGTTTCACAACAGGTACAAGTTCAAAAAAAACACATTGAAAAATAGAATGGCATGTCATTATAATAGAGGAAATACGGTATTTTAATTTCGATAGAATTTAAATTTATTTTTAATATAAATCAATTACAGCCTCAATTTGTCCTTTAAGTTTAACAATTTCTCTTTCAAATTTTTTCAATTGTGATTCCATTTCTTGTTTAACAATTTTACATTCACGTAATTCTTTTTGTAAAGCTTCTACATCTTTTACTGATTGTCTCCATTGTAAACGAAGTTCGTGTAATTCTGAACGTAAATTAGCTTCTAACATTTTTGCTTCTAATTCTCTCTAAAAATTAAAAAAATATTAATTTTTAATTAAAAATATTTTAAAATATTATTTAAAAAAATAAAATTAAAAATTTATTTTTAAATTTTTCTTACCTTTTCAGCAATTTCTAATCTTTTAATTAAAGAAATATTTTCAAATTTAGAATTATCTAATTTATAATTATTATTATTAAATTCTTTTTCTTTTATTATTTTATTTTCTTCTTTAAAATCAGTCATTGTTGATTTTGTTTTAAATTTTATTGGAAATAATTCTTCAATATTTTTCTTTAATTTATTATTATTTTTTTCTTCTTTTAATTCTTTTTTTAACTGAAAAATTATTTTTTAAATTAACTTAATTAAATTAAAAAAGTGCATTTTATGTGAAAATAAAAAACAAAAAAAATATTTTATTGTGACCACCAACACCAATTATAATCACAAAAATTACATTTAAAATTATAGCCATTCTTCTTGATTTAATTCATTAATTTCATAATAAGAATATTTTGTAGTTTTAATTTCTGTTTGAATATTATTAGAAGAATTAATTAAAACAGGAAAATGTGTTGTTAAATTATTCTAATTAATTAATAATTTTTTAAAAATTATTTTTGAATTTAAAATTAAAAAAAATATTCTTTTGATTAAAAATTACATTAAAAAATAAAGTGATTAATTTAGTGCTACATAAATATATAAAATACAAAACAAATCTGATTGTATTAACAAAAAAAACATACAAATATTTATTTATTAAAATTAATTAATTTACCTTTTCAATTTCAGCATTATTTTCTGTTCTTTCAATATTTAAAGTTTGTTCTAATTGTTCTAAACGTCTTTCTAAAATTCTTTTTCTTTTTAACCAATCCCTTTCAGCTTCAGAATATTCCTTATTTAATTCTTCTTTTGAAAGTTTTGATTTAATTAATTTATTTTCATTATTTTTTAAAGAAATTTCTTCTTTTAAATTAATTATTTTTTGTTGTTCAGAAATTAATTTTGATGAAATTAATTGATTTTCTTTAAAATTAAAAAAATATATTTATTTTTAATATAAAATAACCATTTTCTAATTCATTTATTTTTTTATTTTTTTGTTCTCCAATTAATAATAATTCTTCAAATAATTCTTTTACTCTTTTTGTTATTTCTTCTTTTTTATATTTTCCAAATATTTTTTCTTCCCATTTTTTAATTAAAATCTCTAAATAATTTATATTTTCTTTATTTATTTTTATTTTTTCTTCAATATTTTTTAATTTTTCATTTTCTGTTTTTAAACGTTTTTCAAAAATATTTTCAGATCTGACACGTTCTGTTAAATAAAAAAATATATTTAAATTGTTATTTTTTTAAAACCTTTTTCTAATTGTCTAATTTCTGTTTCTAATTGAATATTTCGACGTTTTTGTTCTTCTAAAGAATTTCTATAAATAATTAATTCATCTTTAGCTTCATCTAAATCTGCTAACAATCTTTTTAAAATTTAAAGAATTAATTATTAAATTTTAAAAAATACTTTTCTGTTGAAGTACTTTGATCAAGACTTTTTTCACTTAAAAAATAATTAAATTAAAATAACTTTTTATATATTTATTTGCCTAAGTTCATCAAGTTCTGCAGTTAATCTTTTACATAATTCACTTGCTTTACTTAATCTATGTTCAGCATCTTCAAGTCTAACAGTTAATTCTGCTTCATGTTCAATTGCCAATGTTAATGCATTTGAACGTTCTGACAATTCTAATTTTAATCTTTAAAAAAATTAATTTTTAAATAATATTTCTTTTTTAAATTCTTTTACTTTTCCAATTCTTTTTTAAATTCCTTTTCTTTTTCTTCAAAAATATTTTCTGCTTGAATTCTCTCCTCTGCAAATTCTTCTTTTACTTTTATTAATTCTTTACGTAATGTTTGTTCTTTTTGAGCTCGAGAGTCTGATTTACGTTCAATTTCAGCTAATTTTGAATTAGCTATATCTAATGCTTTAATTAATTCTTTCTAAAAAATAATAAAATATTTTTTATATTTTATATTGGCTCTTTTAAGTTATGAACACAAAATTCCTCAATTAACATCAAAAAATTATGAGGTTCTCTTAAAAAGAATTTTGTTTTAAACAAAAAACATTTTTATGAACAATTATTCCCTTTTAGAGTTTAAGACTCAAATGACATTTATCTAATTAACTGTATTGGCATGAGAAGAATAACCTACTCTGTGCTCTCTGACTTTATAAGAAATTTTATTTAGAATTATAAAGATCAGATAATTAATTATATTTAATTTAGACAATTTTAATCTAAATTGAGGTAAATACTTTTTTTTTAAATAATTGAAACAATTTATTTTCGGAATTTTGTGTGCAAAACCCTTTCTATAATTTTATTTACTTTTTGTGTTTCTGCTTTTGTAAGTAATTTACTTTGTGCTTTCCAGTCTCTGTCTGCACGTTCAATATCAGAATGCCATTCATCTCTTTCTTTCTTTAATCGTTTTTCAGATGCTTGTAATTGTTCTATTAAAAAATAAATAATTGTTAATAAATAAAGAGAGAGGGGAGGAATAAGAATAATTACCTTTAAGTGTTTCCATTTCTGTTTCAGTAAAAGCAAGTCTATTAGCCAATTCACGTCCTTCTTGTCTAAGTTTTGTATTTACCTCCTCTGTATTTTGTAAAGCAATAGCTAATTGAGTTTCTACATTTGATAAACGGTCTGAGGCGGCAAGTAATTCTCTAAAAATAAAAATATTTTAAAAATATTTTTAATTACATCTGCCTTATATTTAATTCTAAAAATAAAAGATTTTCATTTCTAAAACTATTTTTATGTTTAATATTAAAAGAATTATAAATATTAAGAAAAATTTTATTTAAAATTAGAATTGATAATTTAATTATAAAAATAAATTATTAATTTATTTTAATTAATTTTTAATCTTTAAAGAAATTCTGCAATTTATTTAAAACTATTTCATTTAATTTTAAAATTAATTAAAAAAACCCTACTCATTTAATGCATTTTTTGAATCTTTTAATTCATTTGCTAATATTTGAAATCTTTGACGTTCTTTTTGTTCAAATGATAATTGTTCCTCTAAATCAGAAATTGATGTTTGATATTCGGTGATTTCAGTTTTGAAATCTTTTCATTATTTTGAATCAAATCTTTTCGAAATTTTATTTTCTTTTCTAG
>ABLG01001789.1:0-12826 GCA_000172435.1 Meloidogyne hapla
TTTAATTAATTCTTCATTGGCATTAGAACTTTCACAACCTTTTAATGTAAATAATAATTCATTTCCAATATTATCTTCTTTTGAAGAAACAACAATTGATGGTTTTTAAAAATAAATTATTTTTAAAAAAATATTTAAATAATTTTTTTAATAGAAATTAATTCAACAACAATTAATCCAGAAAATATAAATAATAATGAAGAAAAATCACCAACAAAAATTTTAGAAGAAGAAAATCAAAAAACTTTTGAAAATAATAATTTAAATAATGAAAATATTTCTTTAAATTCTAATTCAAAAAAAGATTCTTCTGATTGTGGAATTACTTTTGCAACAACAACAAATAAACCAGAAATTGGTTCTGATGAATTTTTAACTTCAAATAATTCTGAATTTCGTTTAATTAAAACACACGGTGATTGAAAATAAATAAATAAATAATTTTTTTGATTTAAATACGTCCAATTAATTATTGTAAAAATATTTTTGTATTTGAAAAAAAAAATAAAAATTATTAAAATAATAAAAATGTTCTATATTTTGCCATCTTTTTAATTATTTTTATTGAGATGTTTGTTATCAATAAAAAAATAATAAGGAAGAACAAATAATTAAAAGATAAAATTTAATTGTCTTGTTTTAACTTTTTTATTAAAGATATTTTATCTAGTCCCAATTAATCCAACACTCGTATATAGGTCCTGTGAGTGAAATACGAAACGACTGTAATTCTGTAAATATCAAAACATAATAATAAATTATTCAAATTAATTAATTGGACGTATTAAAAAATTCTATTTTTAAAATATTTAATTTAAAGGTATATTAATGGTATTTGCATGGTTATTCCTCGTACCTGGGGCAATCTTATCTGCTCGATTTCTACATCATAAAAATCAACAAGAACCTTTGGAATTATTTGGAATACAACTTTGGTTTCAAGTAATTTTAAATTTATTTTTTTAAATTTTAAATTAAATATTAGATTCATCGTTTTGCCAATTCTTTAGCTTTTATTTTTGTAATTATTTCATTTTTATGTATTTATTCTGCATTAGACGGTTTTTGGATTGGTCCGCGTTTCTCAAATCGTTCAGAACAAAATTTATCTACTCAATCACTGCATGCATTATTTGGTATTTTAAGTATTTTTATATGTATATTTCAACCATTATGTGCAATATTTCGTTGTGCACCAGAATCTCCAAAACGTTTTATATTTAATTGGATACATTCAATTCTTGGTTATATTGCTTGGATTTGTTCTGGTAAAATTTATTTTCAAAAAAATATTTTAAAATATTTTATTAAAAGCAATTTCTATTTCATTGGCATGTCTTAAATTTGAACAATTTTTCATTGACTCATTTCTTGCTAGAGATGTTTTAATTGCTTCTTTGGTTCTTAATTTTATTTCATTTTTCTCTCTTCAATGGTTTTCATTAAAAAGAAGAGAAAGATTTGAATTAGAAGAAGAAAATGAAAGACAAAGAAGAAATGCTATTTGGCAAATTAATTTACCTAAAGAATATAAAAGAAATGA
This sequence comes from Meloidogyne hapla, assembly GCA_000172435.1. Classification (NCBI taxonomy): domain Eukaryota; kingdom Metazoa; phylum Nematoda; class Chromadorea; order Rhabditida; family Meloidogynidae; genus Meloidogyne; species Meloidogyne hapla. Next base: position 1,544 of record ABLG01001789.1, read on the forward strand.
TCAATCAATTAATAATAATCAACATTTAAGACCACCACCATTAATTGTTATGGCACCGAGTGAATGTAGTGATACTGGGCAGAGGGAGGTAAAATAAGAGAAATAAATAAAAATAAATTGTAATTTTAATAAAAAAGAGTTTAATGATTCAACAGGCAATAATTGGCTTATTTTTTGTCGCCTCTGCTGTATTAAGTTTATGTTTAGCTTTAACACTGATATTGGCTTAATTAAGAATTTTAAATATTTTTAATAATAAATTTATAGTTTGTAAATAAAAATAAGAAAATAAAATAATTTCAATATTTGTATTAATTAAGTAGTCGAAATATAATTAAAATATTACAGTACTTTTTAGTAATCATTCAACAAAATACCAAAAATATTTTAATTGTACGAGAGTAATTCTAATTCCACCCCTAAAGATAAACTTTGTTTCAAAATAAAATAACTCTTTCAATAAATTAAAATAAAAATGGGACAAAGGCAATTAAATTCTTTTATTAATTTTAAATTATTTGTAATATAAAAGACTGTTAATTAAGTTTAATTATGTTCATAGTTCATTGTTATCCTGCGGTGTGTTCGTCAGCAACAGTAAGTAAATTAACTATTATTTCAATTATTCGTAACATTTTTCACCAAATTTCAGAAATCCTCTTGAATAAATGGATCCCGATAATTTGGGTTTTTTAATTGGTTTATGTGCTCCGTTTATCTGTTTTCTCGGCATTTTTCTCTGCATCGTTTGCAATAGTTCGAAAAAGAAAAATGGTATGATTCTTCGTGAAGGAGCGCCAAAACAAATGAACAGAATTGGACCTACTCCACAATCGAGTCAGCCTTCGGTAATAATTTGCTAGATTTTTTTAAAAGAAAGTTTTTTTACTTTAGATTTTTCCTTCCGGTCCGCCACAACTTCAACGACAATCGCCTACTCCCTTACCAATGTACTATCCAGGCATCGCTCGTACACAAAGTTCGCCATCAGCAACAACACCACCAATTGTGTTAGTAATTAAAAACCATCAAAATATAAAATTTTCTAAAATTTCAGTTTTGTACCAGTACATCCAGCACAGGCTAATATGCTCCCTCCTCCACCATCCAATAATATGCCGACTGCTAGGGAAATTTCAGTTAGTAAGTCTTCACCTTCGGACACTCCGGTGAAAGCACTTCGGTTGACTTCGCCTCATGCGAAGTCAAAATCTTCTAAAATTGGACAGACACCGAAAGTGCAAGAGAAAGTAAAAAAACAATCGTGAACCTTCTCATATTAAATTTAAAATTATAGGATTCTCCAGCTATACCACCAGATGCCATTGTTATTCATCCACTACCCCCATTGGGAGGAAAGGGCCGTCTCAATAAGAGAAAGAAAAAGAAGAGGAGAGACACAACAAGTTCAAGTAGTAGCTCTGATTCTAGTGTTGGGACTGAAACAGAAAAAACACAAGGTGATGATGATGGTGGAATCCTTTCAACAAGTACTATGAAAAAGGAAAAGAAACGTCGTAAGAAGCACAAACACAGGAAGCGCCGTTCGAAATCGCGTGAAAAGAAGAGGAAGAGATAGAAAAATTGAAACAATGTAAGGACGATGATGTAAATAAATAATATAAATTATTAGGAAAAACGATATTTACTTTTGTTAATAATATGTTGTATAGGTATTTATTTAATTATAGCCTTAATATTGTATTTGTTGTAAAGTCTTTGGATACTTTAAGTAATTAATATTAATACCAAAAAATTAAAAATAAGAAAATAAAATAAAAACAAAAATTTATCATTTCACACGCACTCGGGAACTATAAAATGGTGTGATGAGGTAGGAAAAAAACTGGACGGATAAAAATTAAAAAGAATCAAGCCTAAAATTGTAAATTTGGTAAAACAAATACAAAATAAATTTAAAATGGTAAATACACAAATTTATTTGAATATTTAATATCAGAAATATTTTAATTCACAAAATGCATGGAGTAAATTTAAAAAAAAGTAATTAAAGATTTAAGTAAATTAAATAGTAAATTATTAAGTATATATTCTCAATTAGAAGAATAAAAGAGGAAAATATTTACTTTTTAAAAATAATACCCGCAATTAATTCAGATAATGAATAAGTAGTAGAATAGTATATGATAAATAAATAAAAATATTAAATATAAATTCTCTAATAAGTTGTTTATATTTAAGAAAATTAATTTGAATGGAACTTTGAAAGGAAGTAAACAAAATTATTTTTTAAAGAAATTCTCTTCTACATATTATTTGTTTAAAATTAATCCAAATAATTATTTATATTTCTCATTTAAATAAGAAAGTTTGGCTTATATTAGAGAATTTATGTTAAATTTGTAAGATAAAAGAACTAGAAGAATTTTAAAGAAATTAATGTGAATAGAATTAAAATAATTATTTAAATATCAATTTTGTACTATAAAATGAAAATAATAAGAATAATAAATAAATAGATATTAATTTCTCCATGCAATATTTTTTCATTTAAAAATTTTTTAATTAAAAATATTTAAATAAATTTGTGTTTAATCAAAATTTAAATTAATTAATTTAAAATTTAAAAAAGCTAAAAAAATATTTTTTTTAATAACTTTTAATTAAAATTATGCTGTAATCAATCAAAATATTTAAATAGCCAATGCTTGTGCTATATTTACTCCAGAAGGAGAAAGTTGCCCAACTGAAGAGGCAGTAATTAATGTAGTTGATGGAACTATTGAATTATTTAAATGTTCATCCTAAATTTATTAAAAATTGTAAAAATATTTTTTTGATTTTTTTACCTTCATTAAAAGAGAAAATTCACTATGTGAAGTTAATGGTGATATAATTTCATTTTCACATAGATTATTTGAAGAATTCATTAAAATTTTATTTTCTTTTTTTATTTGTTCTTCATTTTTATTTTTTCGATTTTTTAAACAAATTAAAGGTATTTCTTCATTTTCAATAAAATTTTGAGATGAAGTACTTGGTTTTTGTTGTAATAATTGATGATGATCTTCTTCTGGAATACTTGGCAAAGGTATTTGTTCATTATTATTAGACATTCCATTTTCTGTTGAACGTTTACGAGGATTTGTTAAAATTTTGTCATTTTTAGGAGAAGTATTATTTTCTTTAAAAAATAAAATTATTTTTGTTGTTCAATTAAAAGAAAATTACCATCATTATTATTATCATTATTTATTGATTCATCAACTTCAGAAGTACCACCACCATTTCTATCATCACATTCACTATTTTCATCACGTTCTGTTTGTTGTTCTTCTTCTGTTTCTTCTTCATTTTGATGTTGAACTAATTCAGTAATTGAAATACTATATTTATCAGTTCCAAGGAAAATAGACCCAAATCCATGACATTGATAAGGACGAGAATCATCTTTTAAAATTGTTACAGCATCCTTTAAAAAATAATTAAAAAAAGATATTTAATTAATTAAATTACTTGTAAAGTGTCAGGCAATGGCTGATCTCTAGTTTCTGGTAAAAGCATTACTAATGTTCCAGCAAATAATGAAAATGTTGCAAATATAATCATAGGCACAAAAGCAAGAGTAACATCAGAAAGAATTGCAATATAAGAAGAAACACCAGAACCAAAACGGGCAATCTAATTTAGAGAAAAAAATATTTTTAAATATTTAAAAATTAAAATAACAACCATCGAGCAGAAACCGACAGCACTAAAAATGAAAAAAAAAGATTTTCTAAATAATAATTATATTCAAAAATATTTTACCTATTTCTAATAACTGTTGGATATAATTCTGATGTAAATATATAAAGAATATTAAAACCGCCTTGAATAAATATTTTTCCACCAAGCATTAAACCCAAAGAAAGCATTGGACTTCCTAAATTCATTGCACACATTGCTAAAATAATAAAAAGAGCAGCCCCAACAAGTGTAAATATTTGTGAACTTTAAAAGAAATTAATTTTAATTGTAAAAATTATTTAAAACCGTTTTCTTCCAAATTTCATTAAATAAACACAAAATATTAAAGTTGGCAATTCAATAGCACCAGCAATTGCATTATTTAAAAAAAAGTTGCCAGAGAAGAGAACTCGACCAGGGGCAGATTGGTCAGAGAGAGCTTTAAAATTTTTTAAATTAATTTAGAAAAATATAAATTAAAAAATTTATTTGTTTTTTAACTAGAAAGAAAAGCAGTTCCGTTAATAAATATTTTTACCGTTAATAAATATTTTTAATTAATTAATTTAAAATGTACCAATAATTAATCCATAATATACAAGTGCAGTAGCAATCCAAACAATACAAATAACACCAGTTCTCATACAAAGAGCTCTTGATTTAAGTAAATGAAGAATATTTGCACGTTGATCACGACGTACCCATTTACGTTGTTCTGCATGTTTTACCTAAATTAAAAATAAAAATTAATTAAATAATTATTTTTATTTTACCAATTCTAAATCAGAAGGTAATGAACTTTTATTAAAATCAAAAAGATTGAAAGGAAATGGAGGTTTTCTACAAGCTCGACGAATATAATTCTCTGCCTAAAATATTTTTTTAAAATAATTTTATTAATAAATTTACTTCATCAACTCGATTATTCACAATTAACCAACGAGGACTTTCAGGCAATACACAAATTAAACAAATACTTATTGTGTGAAGTGCTGCTGTAATTAACTAAAAACATATTTTAAAATAATTTATTTTAAAAATTAATTTACTTGAATATTTTGCCAACTTTTACAAAAATAAGCAATTAAAGCCAATGTTGCATAACCAACAGCCCAAGGAGCTTGTAAAAGACTTCCAACCATTGCACGATATCTTGTTCCAGTAATTTCCATACAAAGAACATAAGCAGCCAAATCAGCAGCTAAAAAATTAATTTTAAAAATATTATTTATTTATTTATCTAAACCTTCATTGCAAACAGCTCCACAAAATCGAATAAATAAAAACATTGGAAAATAAGTTGAATAGGGAAGTAAAAGGCCAAATAAAGAAGAAAGAATACCAAAACTAAATTTTTTTAAATTTATTTTCCACAAAAATAAAAAAACAAACCCAATAACTGTTGGTTTTCTTCCAAATCTGTCTGAAGCAAAACCTCCTAATAAACAACCAAATAAAAATCCAAAAGAATAAAATAAATGAGCGTGTGCCCTTTTAAAATTATCATCACAAACTAAATTCCATTCTGTTACAATTGTTGAACGTAAAACATCTTGATCATAATACCTTTTAATTAAATAAAAATATATTTATAATCGAAATAAAAGTTTTATTTAATTTGTGTTTCTATTAGTTAATTAAATATAGAGAATTATTAGAAATAAAAAATTACCATTCCTGACATTTTACTATATCCGGACTTTCACCACTCTCATTGACGATTTTTTGGGCTTCATCCAAAGGCATTCGTCTAAGTTGGTCATATCTTAATTTTGAGTAAATAAATTAATTTTAAATTAAATTCTTTTCATTTCTTTAATTTTAATAATTATTACTTAATTAAAAATATTTTTTAAAAATATTTAAAATAAATAAATTCAAAACCTTTCTTCTCCTCTATCATAAAAATGGCATTGTGAATGAAAGTTAAGTGTGTCTCGTTGTTTATTTCTTGTTCTTGGGTAAACTACAGACCCTTGTAATGCATCTGATAAATCCCAAAGATAAGGACTTTGTGTTGTTGTTTTTGGTGTAGAGGTGGTTGTAGATTGATAAGGCGATTTAGAAGAAAATGGAGGAGATGAGGGATGGGGAGAAGGAAAGGAGGAATTGACACCTGGCACTTTACACCAATGATCTGGCTAAAAATTAGGAAAAATAGAGTTTTTTCTAAGCAAAAAAAAATATATGAAATATAAACGGTGTATAATAGGTGTATCTATACCCGAACAGTCATTATGTTAAAGCCAAAATGTTAGATTAAGATAATTATCTTGTCGTAATTCAATTTACACCAGCTAATCTATTAATATAAACTAAAATTACCTGATACATCATATAAACCACAGATAAATTAAACATGGCATGAGGAATTTGTTGTAAACTTATTAGAAGATAAACCCATATTTGCCACCAAGAACAACCTCCAATTATATTTAAAATACCTAAATAAATTTATTTAAATAAGGATATGTATTTTTTTAAAAAACCTTCAAAATCAACAGGATCTGTATAATGTCTTTTCTTTGAAGGTCTATAACGTTTTTGTATTTGTAAATGTGTATCACGTATTTCTCCAATTGAAAATGATTGTTTATGTGGTAAATAACCAATAGAAGTACTTATAGATGGCTGACTTTCTGTTGAGAAAAGACAGGAAGAAGACTTTGGGGTTGTAGCTCTAGAAGCTTTATCGCCTCGAGCACTATTTATATTAGAATTATCTTGGGTTTGTTGTTGATTTGAAATAGAGGCATCTATTGTATCTGTAGCACAACTCTTTATAAAAATAAAACATTATCAGTTAAATTTTATATAAAATCAGGAAAGCGTGAATAATCAGTGGGTACGCAAAATAATTGAAATTAAATACAAAAGACATTTTAATTCAGTCCAAATCGAACTCAAGGGATCTAAAACATTCAATTCAGAGGAAATAAAAGAAAAAGTCCGCTTTATTGAGAGATCCATAATATCGGGGTGATTAATTCCTTCAAATAAACCTGAGAAAGTGTCAAATCAGAATATGCCCAATGATAATTAGATAAATTCGTTTGTCCTCCTTGTCCAGCAATATCATTTAAATGTGCACTTGGTAAAGCTGGTTCAGAATAAATTAAAGCAGTTGAAAGAAAATATTGTTGTGGAGAAGGAGAAGAATATTCATTTTCAATATCAGGTAAAATTGTTAAATTTGGTGGAGAAGAAATATCCAAATAATTATTTTTATTTGAAGAATTTTGTTGATTTCTTTCTCTTTCAATTGTTTCTGTTTGCCTTTGAAGTAAATCTGTATCACTCTAAAAAAAATTCTTTAAAAATTAATTTAAAAAATATTAAATAAAAAACCTGAGAAAAAGAGGCACAACATTCACCTGCCAAAGAAGTTGGCGTTAAAAGGCATTTTTCTTCATCATCACTAGCGTGTTGATTAAGTTGAGGACTGCTACTATTTATTTCTATAAAATAAAAATAAATATATGGAAAAATTATGAAGAATAAAAATTTCAAAAAAAAATTATAAAAAATAAATAAAAAATAAAAATAAAATGAATTTTTAAATTTCCACTTTCCTTTTTTAAATTTTAAAAATTTAAATTACCTCCTCTACTACCCGCGTTATTTCTCTGTCTTGTTGATGAAGTAGATGTATCGGTTGTTGTTGACATTGCTGTTTTTGAGCATTCAGCAATTGCCATTTTTAGAAGTTAAAAATTATTTTTAAAATATTAAACAATTTTTCTTTCAAAAAATATTTTATTTATTTATTTAATTTTCTCCAATCTGTGTGGCCGTTGTTAGTAAAGAAAATATAAAGAGAAGAAAAAAAGGTGTTTTTTAACCAGCCGATAGGCGATGGCAGCAATTTTTTATGGTAACGACATTGAAGGCAGTGAAAAGGTAAAAGAGGTGCATTTTCTGCAAAAATAAATAAAATTTATTATTGTCTAATAAAATTGTGTGGATTTTAAAAGTTAAGAAAAAAAATGGAAGAAAAATGAGGAAATTTAAAATAAAATGAGACGATAAATTAAGGTAAGGGAATGATTAAGAATTTAATTAAAAAATAGTTTTAAGAGAAATTAAAAGAAAATATTTAAAGAACAGAATTTAAAAATTTGTAAAAAGAGAAAGAGTGGCAAAATTTAAAATAATTTAAAGAATTAATGAAAAATGATAATAAAGGATTAAAAATGAAGAAAATGAGGAAAATTTAATGATAAGGAAGAAAAATGAAGAAAAAAGTGAAGGAATATGAAGAAGTGAAGAAAAAAGGAGAGGAAGATGAGAAGAAGAAAAATAAAATATTTATTTTTAGAGAATTGAAAAAGAAAATTAAGTTAATAATAAAGTTTATTTTTAAAACAACTGTTGAAAAAAAATAAATAAAAAATAATCATGTGCGAGTAAATATATAAACAATAATTTAATATATGGAGTAATATTTTTAGTAAAATAAAGTTATAAATTAACAGTCTAGGCCTTGTTAAGGAAAGCACCAACCGGTCCTAAAACACCCAATTAATTATTGATGACAGCCGATGTTTTCGGCGCAAAAAATCATTAAAAATATGATTGGAAGGATTAAAAGGAAAAAATAAACGGAAAGAAAGAGGAAAATAATTTAAAAAGGAAAAGGTTGAATTTTGAAGAAAATTTTAAAGAAATTAAATAAAAATTTTGATAAAATAAATTATAAAAATATTTTGGAATAAATATTTATTAAAAAAATTAATAAAAATAATTTTTTAAATTTTAATAATTAAAAGAATAATTATTATAAATTATAATCAGAAGCAAAATATATAAATTATTTAAATACTTAAAAATTGGTAAATCAAGGGGAAAGTAATAAAAATACGTAAAAAATTAATGAAATATATTTCCAACGAAAATTGGAGGAAATTAATGGAGAAAAAAGGTAAAAAAAGGGGCGTTGAAAAAATTATTTAAGAAAATAAATAAATATTAAGATTGAGCATACACATATTTCCCTTAATTATTGGGGGCAAACTATTGTTTGGAAAAATTTTGTATAATAAAGTTGCAAATTTCTGATTAATATTAATATTTTTAAAGTATAAAATTAAAAATCATTTTCAATTAATATAAAAATATATAAAAAGTATCGATATAAAAGACCGAAATAGTAGATGAATATTAAATTATTAAATTAAAAACAACACTAATATTCAAAATCTACTACATAATAACTACATAACTATTACAAATCCAGCTACTATAAATTCCTTAAAAATTCCTTCGCAAAAAAGCTTTTTACTACTTTATACATATGTATAAATTCTTTTGCTGTTTTTATTGCCAGTCAGCCGTAATCCCCCAGTTTTCCATATATTGGACCGCGACATTTAGCGGAAGGCGAATACTAGACTGTAAAATTATTGAAGACTTTGGAGTAAAAGAAGAAATAAAATAAAAAGGGGTGAAAGAAATGAGAAATACAAAAAGACTAAAGCTAATAGACAGAAAATATATCAGACAAATAAATGGGGGCAGTCGGGTACATAGACACATACAACTGCACTGACAGCCGGTACATACACAAATGTGAGTAATGCCTCAAAAGAAAGGGAAAATATTTTAAAAATAAATGGGAATATATTTAAAAATGTCAATTTTAAAAATAAATTAAAAAAATATTTTAATATTTAATAAATTCCGTCTTTAAAACTTAACTTCTATTATTATATGTAAATAAATATATCAAGTAATATTATACTAATTAAATTATGTATTGTCTAAAGCCTTACCCAAAAATTTTATTGGATTTTATAAGTTAATTATTCCATAAAATTATTATTTTTCGAAAGTAAATTTTTAACTGAAAAGTTTCATTTTATTTATTCTTGCCTCAATCTTATAAAAAAGAAATAATTAATTTGTTAAATATATGTAAATTAAATTAATAGAATATTTAGAAATTAATGAATGTTAATTCTTAAACTAAAGAGAAAATTCTAAAATTAGAAACAAATCCCTTAATTCCTTTCCAATTTAGTAATTGACAAAAAAATAATGGATAATAATAATTAAATTAATGTAAATGTTTAAAGAATTTTTTAAAAATATATTTAATAATTTGATATAATAATTTTATGAAATAATTATGTAAATAAATAAAAAATAACAAAAATTAATTTATTAAGAAAAGATATGATAATTTTAAATATTTAGTATTTTAAAATATTTAAACCCGCGAGGGGATAGAATAAAGCAATTAACAATAATTATTAACTAAAATTCACAAAATCTACTAATTTCCGTGTTTATTCAATTTTTAAATTAAAATAAAAATTTTTAACAATTCTCATTAATAAATTTCGAATTAATAAAATTTTATCTTTTAAATGGATTAACTTCAAATTAGACAGTTGTTTTAGTTTTTTAAATCAAGTATTTAAAAGAAAATTAAGCTTAAATTTGCACTAAAAATCAATAAATTGTCTGAAATAATTAATAGGGAGGTAATAAATAAATAAAAGTTTTATTTTACTTCCAGATTAAATGTGAAAAGTTTATAAACAATTTTTTAAAATAATTAAGACTCATAAAGGCTGGTTTATTTAAATTGTCAATAAAATGTTAGAGAAAAGAATAAAAAAGTTAGAGAACAGAGAGATGGAAATAGTAGAATTACTAAATAAATAAAATGGTTAATGTAGAAAATTGATGAGAAATGCAAGTCAGTTCTCTAAAATAAATATTTATTTTCTTCTCGTACATATTCTAGATATGTACTATACCTCTACCAAAATGTCAATATTATTTAATTTTTCGTTGATTTTTTAATAAAATTCAAAACTGTTTAATAGCCTGTTTTCGGGACGTTAAATAAAAGGAAATGGGCTATATTTTTTAGACTCTAATATTCATAAATTAATTGTGTAAATATTTTTTATTTTTCTATTTCAAAATTCTCGATAAAAATGATAAGAGAAGGATAACGAGTGAAAAAAAAACGTAAATTAACACAACGAATGAAAAGCTAGACTACACGGAGGGCCAACGACCAAAGTCTGTATTGGAAGGTATTTTTATTGAAAAAAAATAATAGAGGCAGCAACATTTTTATTTTTTCTTTTACAAATAATGACAATTAAACACAAAAAAAATAAAATCTTGAAGAGAGATTAAATATAAAATAATTTATATAAATTATTAAAAGATGAATGAAGTATGTTTTTAGAAAATTAAGTAAAAATAAGGAGAATAATGAATTGGGGTATTTCTTTTAATATTTATTAAAGTAATGTTCAAAAACCAACAACTGACACTTAAAAAAGAATTAATTATTTTAGTATATATATTTTGTTAATATTTTCTAGGATTATTGTTTTGTTTATTTTAAAAGATTTCTTTTTCAGAATTGTCCAGATTATTCTAAATTTAAATCTTTTTTTTTTATTCAAACTCATAATTATTTTTAAAATATTTATTAAGAATTTTGATAGGAACTTTTTGGAAACAATTTTTAATAAAAAAAATATTTAATGAAATTAAATTCCTTTTTTACAATTAAAATGCGATTTAATTGTTTTAGGATTATAGTTTATGCAATAACTCTAAAACATT
>ABLG01001787.1:0-20294 GCA_000172435.1 Meloidogyne hapla
GTCATTTCCATAAGTAGATAGAGTAAGTCTGTTATAACTAGATAGGGAGTTTGAAATAAGAATAGCTGTGCCACCACCTTTACTTTATAGTCGGGAGCCCGATTACAATTAGATACAGAGAATGTTGAGTTAAAGGTTAATTCATTGGTAATGGGAGATGCGTCTTTAATCCATGTTTCGCTAAGCAGAATGATTGAGGGATTATTTTGCAAGATTTGTTGGTAAATAAGATGTATTTTGTTATGACTGATTGACAGTTGAAATATATAACCCCTATATCAGAGTTGGTAAAAATATTTTTGGCTATATGTGTTTCTGTTGGATTGTTTAATTCTTGTGAAGGAATATTTGCATAAAACATGGGGACATCGTTTATTGCGGTTAATATTGATCGTTAAATCTTAAATCTCCTAGCACAGGTGTTTTTATTTCTTTGGATTCAGTTAAACTATCGAGAAACAGTGGGTCAGGATTTTCTAAAAAGAAACCATAAGGCATAAAAATGAAAGGATATTTATTTTTAAAACGGCTGAAATTAAACCTGTGCTAGTTTGTGGTTAAGTTTGAATTAAAATTGGTTACAAATTTTAATTTGTTTGATTTTTAATTCTTAAATATTTTATTAAATTTTTAAAATTGTGTTTTGATGTTTATTATCACAGTTTTTCTAAACTACATTTTTTGTTGTAAACATAATAATAAATTTAAATCAGACAAGAAATATATTTAAAATTTAAAACATTATTTTAATAAAATTTTGAGACATTTTGTAATAAAATTTAAAATATTTAAAAGAATTTGCAAAATTTTATTTAGTTTTTCTGTCTAAAAATTATTTTATTATTTAAATGACAGAAAATATTGTTGCAATAAATAAAAATAAACAAACTTTATTATTTGGACTAAACATTAAATAATAAAAAGTTATAGTTTTATTTACTTTATCAAAGGTTATTTGGTATACTTAAAGCGTGTCCAGAATATTCTTTTTGGCATTAATTTATTTAAAATAAAAATCTTTTTAGTTAATTCATAAAAATTTAATTTTTTCAATTTTTGTAAATTTAGTTGAGATTTTACCCCGGGATTGTTGTTAGTATAACAGAAAGTTAATCTAAAAAAGGGACCTAAAATTGAATTAAAAGTGATTATTTTTCTTTTAATTTTAAGAATATTTACTAAAATTTAAATAAAAAATAATGAACAATTTATTATTATTTGTTTTCTTTTTACTTTTTTGCGCTATGAATATTTCATTAATTTCTGCATCCTGTAGCCCACCATGTACTCCAGGTACATGTCTAACAGGCTGCTCTGGTTAAATATCTAAAGGTTTTTTAAATTATATTTATAATTTTAATTCTTTTTTCAGATGATTAGATGTGCAACTCAAACATATTTGAAAGCGAATAATTTTGTTAGGGAAAGAACAAAAAATATTTTTTTGGAATTGTTGTTAAATTTAATTTTAATAAAAATTAAACTAAAAAATTAGTATTTTTCCAATTTTTTTTGGTAAAAATATAGGTAGAATTAATCTGGGTTAACAACGAATTTTATCTAATAGATGATGTTTAAATTTTAAACAATTTTTGAATTTAATAAATTACTAAAATATTAAAAATAATTTTTTATTTTTATTTCTTTTATTCAAAATCAAGACGAGAAGCTATCCAGCCTGGCATACAACGGCCACGAACACAACTTTCTCCTGCTCTACAACGACACCCTTCTTGAACACATACTCCCTCATTATTACATATCCACCCTATTTTACATTCATCTATATTTTGACAACTTTTAAGGCATTTCATTATTCTGGCACAATTCCAATCTTTAAAATTTAAAAAAAGTATAAGATACTCTATAAAATTTACATATTGGGCATTGGTCTGAAGAATAACATCTTTCTGGTACACAAACATTCATTGTACATGTACGACCTTTAAATTTTTTTAAAATAAATTTACAAAATTATATACCTTTTCGACATTGTTTGTCTGAAGAACAACTTTTAGGTAAATATGCGCCATACAAAATACGCTCAATGAAAATTATAATAAATATCTAGAAAAATATAATTAAATAATTAAATCCTATTAATTACCTTTAAAATATATTTATTTAATATATTCATAATTTTTTGGAAAAATAATAATTAATGTCAAAATATAAATAAATTATTTTTTAAAAGCTTTAAAAAAGAGTAAATAATTATTCTCAATAATTATTCATTATTTTTAAAAAAATATAGTATTTCTTTTAATATTTCTTTAAATGTCAAAACTTTAGAATTAATCATTTTTTCGAATAACAATTATTTATAATTTATAGAAATTGTTATTTACTATTAAAAATAATTATTTCTAAAAAATTATTTTATTAAATAAATTCAACTGAAATAATATTTATAAATTTATTTTAAAATAAAATATTTAAACTAAAAAATTTATTAAATTTTATATAATTAAATGAATTAATTAATATCTTTGAAAATATATTTATTTATAAACTTCTTCTATTCTTTTATTTCAAGCAACACAAATAAAATCTCCAGACTAAAATTATTTTAAATTATAAAATATTTTTCCTCTCTGAATATTTATAAATTCATTAAAATTTGATAGTTAAAGGTAGGGTTGCACCCCGTACCCCGACCCAAAACCCCGACCAAAATCCCTAGTGTATTTTTCAACCCCGAAACTTTTTCGGACGATATTTTCATGATTTTTTCGGGGTCATCCCCGACCCGAACCCCGCACATAACTAAATTCACGGCTGACCCCGAACCCCACCCGACAAAAATTGAAAACCCCGAACCCCGACATACCCGCCCCCGAGCGTTCGGGGTGCAACCCTAGTTAAAGGTTGTAATTTTAATGATATTTGGGTTAGAAAATAAATATAGTCATAAATATTCACTTGCATTTAATGGCTCAAAAATTTTGGTGAAAAACAATTTATTTAAAACATTTTTTCTGATCAGAAAAATTCTTTTAACATAATTTGATTTTTTAAAATATTTTTTTATTAAAATAAACGAACAGCAAGTTTTTTGCATTTTTCAGCATTCCAATGATTTATTTTATATAATTGTTCTATTGATATTCCATATTTTAGAGCAGTTCCTTCACAGCTATCTCCAGCCTTTTTAATTAAATAATATATTTAATTTTAATTTTTTTAAAAATAAACTTTAATTTTATGCATTTTTGTGCAAAGTCTGGATGTTATTATTGGTTGTTTTTCCGGTGAGGCATTAATTAAAGAAATAAATAATAATAAAATAATTAAATTAAAATTTATTAAAATTATTTTAAACATTTCTTAGGTAAATAAATATTTTTTTTTTAATTTTTTAATAATTTTTGGAGTAGTAATTAACTAAAAAATTGTTTTTTAAGACAAAAATCCGTAAAAAATAAAATTTAATAATAATAATTTTTTATTAAATTATTAAGTTTAATTACTTTTTAAATTAAAACATTTCATTTTCTAATTAGAGTTAAACCAGTTATGAAAAATAAATAAAAATATTTACGATTCCTCTTTTTATTGTAATAAAATAATTTTAAAAATAATTATTTTTTAAATAATATATTTAATTTTAATTTTTTTAAAAATTCTTTAAAAATATCATTAAACTAAATATTATTAAAATAACTTCTAAAGCAAAATAATATACATAACTATTTAAAAAATAATAATTAAAAAATCTAGTTTCTCCCTCACATTAAAAATAATTTAAAAAATATAAACTTACCTTTATAATTAATTTATTTATTAATCGAGATAAGAAAAATTTTTAAGCTATTTTTTACAATTTTATTATTAGATATGAATAATCAAATAAAGTATCAAGCAACTAATTTGTAGGAAATAAAAGGACGGGAATTATATTAATTTAGCAACCCATAAATTTAATTTTAAATATTTTTAATTTAAATATTAGAGAGCGATATTTTACAAGGCCCAACCAAATAAAAAAGCGAAGGTCTTCTGAAAAATGTCGAGTACAGAAATATTTACTAATTTTTATTTATTTGAATTGAATGCCGGATTAAATAAGTTCACTCTCTTTTTTTGATTTTATTTAAAAATTCAAAAAAATTTCAGAAATAAAATCCCCTAAACAATTTCGTTTTTCCATATTTATAGTAAAAAATCTAAAAAAAATATAAATTCATTACTATAGCCAAGCTCTCAATTTCATTTTCTTCTTACATTGTAATTTTCTTTGGTATTTTAATTTCGCCTGTTATTGGATTTCTTTCTAAAAAATATTTAAATTTCAAAAATGATTTTTATATAATTTACCTATAATTGGAACACATTTTTTTGGAGTTCTTGCAGGTGAACTAGGAGCCGAATTATCAAAAATTGTTGAACGATGATTAATTACCTATAAAAATATATTAATTTTAAATTAGGAATTTAATTTTAATTTTTTGTTTTCTAGTAATTAAAAAAAATAAATAATAAATTTTTAAATAATTTCAAATCAAAAAATATTTTATTTATTTATCCTTTAAATGATAGATAATTATTATATTTTTTATTTTTTTTTAAATTAAGGACCTTCTTTTTTGGAGTTTCAGGCATAGGCGCGCCGAACAAACGTTCCTGTGTGTTCAATTTTGGAGCACAACGTTTCTAAGAAAATAATATATTTTAAATAAATTATTTAAAATTATTAATTAAATTAAGCTATATATTTTCTAAATAATTATTGGCGTTTCCCTACGAGTCTAAGGAATATAAAATTATTATTTTTAATAAATATATTTACATATCTCTTATTTATTTACTTTAATTCTTCATTTAATTGTCATATTTTTAATTATCTCTAAACAATTATTTATAACAATTATTCTAATTTATCAAAAAATGTCCGAAAACCACACAAAATTACCATTTTTAGAATTCCATATATTTTTTTGCCAGAGGGGAAAGAGAGAGGTTTTCTTGCTCATCCTTTAATTAAATGAGTCAGCCAATCTCCCAATTTTTATATAAAATTGGGTTTATAGGCCGGCACAGGCTTGCAAAAAATTGTAAAAAAAAAGCTTAAATAAAAGAATTCTTTTCTATTTTATTTTAATTTTCTTTCATTACTTAAATTAAATTTAAATTTCATGGATATAGTACAATGGATTAAATTGGTAATAGTAAAAGAATATGGTAATTAAAATATATAAAGTAAGATAAATAATTATAAGTAGTATTTAATTAAATAATGAAAAGAAATTTAATATTTTAATCGCTTTTTTAAGAATGTTATACAGTCGAACTCGATATAATTTCTCTCGATTTAACGAACCCCTCGTTATAACGAACTTTTTCTTCGGTCCCCTTGAGTTCGTTATATCGAGAGTTGACTGTAATTATATACCTAATTTTATTGAAAATATCATTATGGAAAATTACATATACCGTATTTTTCCTAATAGAACCGTATGCGCTTCTATTTTTCAATTCACTCGTAGGGTGCGCTTCTATTAGGGAGTGCGCTTTTATTTTTCAATTGCCTCGTAGGGTGCGCTTATATTAGGGAGTGCGCTTCAACAAGGAAGTGCGATTCTATTAGGAAAAATACGGTATTTAATTTTTTATATTTTTTATATTTTATGGGTAATTATTATGTAAAAATTATATTTAAGTAAAATGATAAAATTTTAAATTTTGTTGTCGAAAAATCAAATTTTAATTAAAAACCTTTTTAGGTCCCAACCAAGGCGGTGATTGTGATCTTGAACGTTGATAATATAAAAATATTCCATCAAATTCCCCTTTCCCATTTTGTTTAATTCCATTTTGAATTGTTGAATTTCCTCCATTTTCATCTATTGTTACAAGTTTTTGACTTTCAATCATTTTATCTTTTTTTTCTTCTTCTGATTTTTCTTCTACCATTGAAGACTTTTTTAAATTATTTGAAATTGGCTGGCAATTTTTTGAGTTGTTTTTGGAAGAAAAGGGAGTAGAATAGACCGAAGATAAAGAAAAGGAAGAACTTGAAAGAGAGGGAGATGAAGAAGATGAATAAGTGGTAGGCAAAACTCGGTTGGATATTTTACTAGAAAAGCCAATACTACTAGTTGTTGTTGTCGAGGAATTCCTTTTTTGCTGCTCTTTTTGCTGCTCTTTTTGTTGTTTTTGTCCCTTGGGGTGGGCCTTTTCAATCGTCTTTTTTTCTTTACTCTTTTCATCAAGGCGGTCCCAGCTGGCCATTTCCGCCTGGCTAGAGCCCCCAAATCGATGCTGACGACGGCATGCATCGATGCCTGGTTTGACGGAGGTAATTTGCCGAAAAGCTACCAAAGGCTTAGAAGGCAATGGCTGCTCAACAAAATGCGCGTTTTTGCCGTTCTCTTTAATAATCTGTCGCTTATTTGTGACAGCCGCCATTTTTGTATAGTTTTGTGTTTATTTTTGTTTGGAACGAATAATTTACTTAGTTTTTTTATCTAAATTTGTTTTAAAAATGAAAAACTCTTTTGGATGAATGATTTAAATTTAGCCATTTTTTCTGGAACCAAATGTGTTCCCCAAATACTAATTTGGGAAAATTAAATAAAAATTGTCAGTAGTGATTAATATTTCTTGAAAATTAAAATAAAATTATAAAGAAAAGTTGGTTTAGATTCTATTTTCGGTAAACGTAATTTTAAAACTTATGCCGGAAATTTTAAATAAAATATTAAATGAGTGAGATATTTTAAGAAAATATTTACATATGTGAAGAATAAATATTTTTTTAAAATAGCAATAGTTAAATATGTACATATAAATTACTTTAGAGGAGATCAACCATTTTTCTTCCTCTCTTTCGCTTTAATATCAAATAGAATTGCTTCTTTTTACAAAAAAAAATTAATTAAAGTTCGATGGAAATATTCAAGAAAGATGTCAATATAATAAATCATTCCTCTCCTTAATTTAATAAAAAATAAAGTTTTTGTAAAAGCTCATCGTCATTTTTTGTAAAGAAATCGAACAACGCAGAGAATGTAAATATATGTAAAATGTTGATAATGATTAAAAAATACTTTATTAAAAAAATATGGAACGATTTAATTTACAAATAAAAATCAACGTTAATTGTATATACCTATAATGCTCGATAATGCTCGTTTTAAAAAATTTAAGGAAAAAAATGAATAATGAAAAGAAATACTTAAAAAGTTAAAATCAATCTTGATCTCTAAAATGCAGAAAGTTTCAAAATCCTAATTAAATTTTAATATTAAGTTGGCTCTTTTAAGTAGCACGAAAACATATGATGTTATAATAAGATAAATTTTAGGCTAAATCACAACTAAGTAAGACTACTTTTCTCTTTTTTTTACTCACAATCAGTTATTAACATAAAGTTATAACGACACACATTTCCCCAAAAA
Organism: Meloidogyne hapla; assembly: GCA_000172435.1. Classification (NCBI taxonomy): domain Eukaryota; kingdom Metazoa; phylum Nematoda; class Chromadorea; order Rhabditida; family Meloidogynidae; genus Meloidogyne; species Meloidogyne hapla. Next base: position 7,401 of record ABLG01001787.1, read on the forward strand.
TCTCAACTGATCATTCCCTTTTGATAACAAATTCTAAAACTATGTAAACTCACAGGAGAATTCATAGCTGCAACTCCATTAACAAAATTAGTGCCATTCGTTGTTGGAGTCTTTACTTCTGTATCTTTAGTTATTCCGTTTGATTTGCCATTTTCGTTAATATGGCCGTTTGTAATTCCATTTATTTTCATAGGTTTTTGTTCGTTAATTTCAGATGTTGACATTTCTTTTTGTAAGGTTTTGATTTGTTGACTAGAAAAATAGACGTGAATTGGAAGAATGAGGGCACAATTTACGAGAAATGCCAAAATAAATGAGTAAAAAGTCAAATGTTTAAACAAGCAAATGACCCGAAGACGGAAGGTGGTCGAGATGAAATATGGGTGGGCGGGTATATTTTTACGGAGAGGGCAATGTAAGGAAGTATTAGAGTCGGCTGGCAGCATTATCCAAATAATTCATAGAGGGGACACGCCTATATCTACTTGCGCCATCTTTAAAAATAGGTTCAAGCCGGTTGGTTTATTTATTAATTTGATGAGGGCAGTAGATTATTCTCTTAAATAACACAGATGTTAATTGTACATAAATATTTTAATAAATAAATATTTTGATAAAAAAATATTTTTAAAAACAAAGAAAAATTTTCCTTGGTATTCCGTTTAATAAATTAGGGTTAAAGTGGAAATTTTGAATGAAACGTGTCAAGAGTATAGCATTATAATATTTAAATATTTTTACAGAATCTTTGCCCTTTTAGAAAGTTATTGAAGAACTAACAATTAAGCTAATTTTAGTAAAATGTATAACTTAAAGAATGAATAACAAAATAACATTCAATCTTATTATATTTTATTAAAAATATATCAAAACATCATAGATAATGTGATATATTGGTAGTGGAAATTTAGAATCATAAGGAAGTATGTTTTTTGGAGGATTATTTTTGGTAGTAGTCACAATTAAAACTAAAAATCTTTCAAAGCCTTTTCTAGCAAATGAATGGCTAGATCTTTATTTTCGAATTTAAAATCCCTCCATTCATTGCTTTCTAAAAAACTTTTACGATTGGCAGTAATGAATCCAACACAAGCCTATAAAAATTAGATAATTCGAATATACAAAAATTGGAATAAATCTACCTTCTCTACTATTGATAGTTCATATAATTTAGCAAGAAGGCAAAGATTGTCAAAGTTATTTTCGTCTTTTAGAATTAAAGAAAAATCTTAGTACTTTTAATATTTATTTTAAAAAAGTGGAATTTTTGAAATTATATTAGAAAATATTTTATTAATTTACCTATTTGCAGACATAATAATTTCACATTTTTCCATCAAAGGTTTTACTTCGTATTTATGAGCAATAGCAAATAAATTATCAGCCTTGTTTTTCAATATTTAATATTATTTTAAAGAATATTAAAAACTAAAATACTATTATCAAATTTTCCAATATAAAAATATTGCTTCATTGCTGGTATAAAACAATCAAAGGAAGAATCAACAATTATATCACCAAAATAAAAATATTCAATCATTGCATAAAAACATTCAAAAGAAAAATCGACAATATTAATTTCTCCCTAAAATTATTATTTTATTTTTAATTAAATTTAGATTGATTTTTTATCATAAGTTTTTGTCTGGGGTTCGTTAAAATCTCATCTTATAGAGAAAGTATTTCTTTTAAATTTGAAAAGATTTTACAGTTTTTGCCTCAATCATATTCTCTTGTTCAAACATTCTTTGAAATACTTCACTATTTTTAGCTAAAATGCATCGATGGGCATATATTTTTTGGAAATTTTTATTGTAATTAATCTATGTATATAAAATGTTTTTAATTAAATTTTTTGTCATCAAATTTTTTAGTTTTATTTACATTAATTTCACAATCAGCAACTATTTCATTACCAAACTCATTTTCATTATTTTTGCATTTAATTTTAAAAGGAATAAATTCAAAATCACAACAAAATATAATAGAACCTTAAAATTAATAGAAAACTAGCTTATTTAAAATTAATCATAATTTTTAAAAAATCCAATTTAATTACCATCCGGATGAAGCATTTTATGCATAACAATTGATTGTTCATTAGAGACAGTATTATTTGTAAAATCCAAAGAACCACTAAAAATATCTACAATCTCGCCATTAGCATCAATTGCATAAATATTAAATTTAGATCTCACAATATCGCTAGGATCTTTACACCCAACTTGAACAAGTAAAATTATTTTGAAATTTATTTAAATAACTTATCTTTCATAGCTGGTTGGATAAACTCGTAATTCCCAAACAGCTGAAGGAAATTCTGGATTGGAAAATTGTTTGCCTATAAAAATATTACAGAATCCGAATTATTTTTGTGACTTGTACAAAATAAAATTATTATTATTATTAACAATAATTCCCGTTAAATACACAAATTATTAAACCTACTCGCCAGATATTGGCTATTATTCATTACTTCCGCATATTTTTCCAAATAATTTAATTTCCATTCGATTTTGCAAGTAATTATTTTAAACTAATTATAATAAAAATTAGTTAATCAAATTGTAAAGATTACATTATTCGAGAATTGAGAAGACATTTCAATTAAAAATATGGTTAAATACAGGCACAACAAAAAACAAATACATGCAAGAATAACAAATGAAAAGAACTTAAAAAATTTATATACAGTCAACTCTCGATATGGTGACGAATTAACAAAACTTTTTTGGTCCCTTTGGGTTCGTTATATCGAGAGTTGATTGTATAATAAATAGGCGGATTTGTACTACAATAGTTTTGTCATTTAATTTATTATTTTAATTCAAGCTTTGGCGAAATATTTATGGCGAAATGTAGTTATTTTGTTTGAGTGACAAAACGTCCCAAACTGGGTTGGACGTTTTGAGAACTTTGCCCCAGTCCATCAAAAATTGATGATAAATAAAATAATTTTTTAATTTTTATGATTTTCGTTTAAACAAAGACCATAGAAAAGAATGTGATTTTGTTAAAAATATTATTTTTATTGAAATTTATGAAAAAATTTTTTAATTAATTGTATTATTTAGCATAAAATATTTTAATTTCTTTTAGGTTAATCTTATATTAATAATATGGATACAACCGAGTCTAAAGAAAAAAATTCTACAGAAGAGGAAAAGGAAGTTAAAGGTTTTTTGATTTACCTGTTTAAAATTATTATTATAAATTGCTTTATAAATTTAGCTTTGGGAGAGGAAGAAATAGCCGCTTTAAAAAGTTACAATTTGGGGCCGTATTCTGAGAAATTGAGGCAAGTCGAGACTGACATTCAAGAAGCGTTAAAGAATATCAACACACTTTGCGGTGTCAAAGAAAGCGATACTGGCCTTGCTCCTCCTGCTCTTTGGGATCTTGTTGCTGATAAAACTGCCATTGCTCAAGAGCAACCTCTTCAGGTTTTTGATTTTCTCGTTTTTGATTTTTGAATGTTTCGATTTTTATTAAATGAAAGAGAATGTTTTTCGAGCCTAGGAGGTTTCTTTAATTTTACCTTTACCTAGATCATAAAAATTGGAAATTTTTCTTTAAGTTTTTAATAAACAATTTAAAGGTTGCAAGATGTACAAAAATAATTAAAACTGAGGGTCAAGATCCACGTTATATGATTAATGTCAAACAATTTGCCAAATTTGTTGTTGATTTGGCCTCTGCAGTTGCTCCAACTGACATTGAAGAAGGAATGCGTGTTGGTGTTGATCGAAATAAATATCAGGTTTTTTTTCTCTTCTTATAATCATCTTTTTTAATTTTCAGATTCATATTCCTTTACCAGCAAAAATTGATCCTTCAGTGACAATGATGACAGTTGAAGAGAAGCCAGATGTGACTTATGCTGACGTTGGTGGTTGTAAAGAACAAATAGAAAAGCTTCGAGAAGTTGTCGAAATGCCTCTACTTCATGTAACTAATTTTTAATTCATAAATTTGTATAGTTTTAATTTTTTAATTTATTCCATTTATAGCCTGAACGTTTCGTGAATATTGGTATTGAACCTCCTAAGGGTGTACTCTTTTATGGTCCTCCTGGGACAGGAAAGACGCTTTGTGCTCGTGCTGTTGGTAATTTCAAAATATTTCTATCTTTTTATTTTTTCAAATTTGACCAGCAAATCGAACTGATGCTTGTTTTATTCGCGTAATTGGTTCTGAATTGGTACAAAAATATGTTGGTGAAGGAGCGAGAATGGTTCGTGAATTATTCGAGATGGCAAAAACGAAGAAGGCTTGTATTATTTTCTTTGATGAAGTCGATGCTATTGGTGGAGCTCGTTTTGATGATGGAATGGGAGGGGATAATGAAGTACAACGGACAATGCTGGAATTGATCAATCAGTTGGATGGATTTGATTCGCGCGGTGCAATTAAAGTGAGGAATTATGAAATATATTGGGCAATAACTTTTCTTTTAATGATCCCACTGCGCGGATTTTTGTATAATTTATGATAGATTAATTGATTGGTTCCGAAACGTTTTCTTCTTGCACTTCGGTCTAATATTTTCATTTTTAGGTTTTAATGGCCACAAATCGTCCCGATACTTTGGATCCCGCACTTGTACGGCCAGGACGTATTGATCGTCGTATTGAATTCGCCGTGGTTTGCATTAGTGTGTTATATATGTATTTATATTTAAATTTTAAAGCCTGATCTGGAAGCACGTGCAAATATTCTAAAGATTCATACAAAACGGATGAGTGTTGATCGGAGTATTCGTTACGAATTGATATCGCGTCTTTGCCCGAATACAACAGGTTATTTTTCGGGATTTGCGGAATACTCTCTTTTTACAGTCTATTTTTCAAACTGAATTTTACAAAATTATTTCATACTTATGATTTACTCTTCCAAAACTAAAATTATTGTAAAATTATAAATTAAAATTTTTATTTAGGTGCTGATATTCGCTCTGTCTGTACAGAAGCCGGAATGTTTGCATTACGTGCCCGCCGTAAAGTGATAACTGAAAAAGATTTTATTGACGCTGTTCAGAAAGTGGTGTGTCATTTTTCTATTTAAATTTACCGAAAATTAGAAGGCGAAAAGTTAACAAACTATTTTTCGGTTAACTTCAAATCTAAAATGTAATGGGAAAATTGTTTTTTCTAAACGTAAAATAAGGAAAACAATTTTTCCCTTTGCTATTTTTTTGTTAATTTTTTTCGAATGGTTGTCATCAACTATTATTTAAATAACCGAAAATTTATGTGGGATTCATTTCTAGGGTCAGTCACAAAATCTCTTTTTCATACTTCTATTTTTTCTTTCCAATGTCGAAGAGGACCAAACCATGGCTTGTTTTTTTTTGTTTTTATGCGATCATTCCCATCTATTAAAAATGCGATAATATTTTTTATATTTAAATTTTCAGGTGAAAGGATATGCAAAGTTTAGTTCAACTCCAAGTTATATGACACATAATTAAAATCAATTTCTTTGAATTTGTGCTTTTGATAAATGTTTCTTAAATAATTTTTGTTTTCTGCTTTGTTTGATTATTGGGTCTAGTAAATTAAAATAGTTGTACTTGTTGAATTCAATTTTTGACTTAAAATTAAGAATTGATTCAATTTTAAATTGTAGGTGAGTGGCACGTGTGAAAATAGTGTGGAATATAATGATAGAGGAAGAGAAAAAGGGCATTGCATGGAATGTCAGTTATGTGTGTTTTATAAATTGCTTTCTTTGTGTGTGTTTGCGATATTAACAGTTAAATATATTCTCATTTTATTTATTAAATGTCTGAAAATATTTCATTATTCTTTTAAATATAAAGTACTCACGTGTATTTCTTTAATATATTGCTTAATTGAATTCTTATGGAAGATGAACATCTAATGCAGAAAGTGGCAAAATGGGCGAATATGCTTTGAAAAAGAAGACAAGGTAACAAATATCTCACATATCGATTTCTTTTACCTATTTTAATCCTCAAATTCCAAATACTTTGAGATTGGACATGCACTTAAACGGTTAGAATCTGTGGCTATCACCCTTCACATTCTTAGTGCTACAGGTTTTGTTGAACAGAATCAAAAATATATTCAAAATTTTCAGGAGTTGGAAAAGCAGCGAATTCTTTACGTAAACATCCAATATGGGGTGATCGTGCTTCATCTTTAGTTTCTCGTTGGAAAGAAATTGCAAGGGCCGAAACTGCTGCAGCTGAAGAAAAGAAAGAAGATGATGAAAAACAAAATGATGAATGTAATATTTCTGATGTAATTGAAACAAAACAATCAAAAAGTTTGAATAAAAGAAGTAAATTTTGAGAATTTTTTTGAATTAAAAAACAATTTAAATTTTAGAAATTAATGGTTATGTTAACGATGAAGAATTAAATGTTTCTGATAGTGAATATATTCCTACTCCAATTGTACCAAAGGTTTTAATTTTTAATGAATTTAAAAAGAAATATTTTTTAGAAAAAAACAAAATCATCCTTACCTCAAAATGAACAAAAGTCAATTAAAGGTAAATTATATTATTTTAATTTGTTGATTTGATTTTAAAATAAGTTGAAAACAAATAATGAAATCCAACATTTTTCAAGTTAAAAATGAAATATTTTTTAATTTTTCTAAAGGGATGATTCCCTCCGGCTACGGACTTTTTATTATCTAATTTAATCTTTTTCTCCTAAATTTTTTTCGGATTTCTGAAAGTCTTTGGATTAATTTATAGTTATATTCTTCGATTTATTAATTAAATTTTAGCCAATATTAATAATGATAACCAACAAATTGATGCTTTTTCTGCCCAATTAGCAACTGCTGATCAAATTTCTAATGTAAAAACAAAGAAGAAACTTCATAAATTTACACCAGAATGTATTCAAAGTTCAATTAGAGATTCTTTGGCCAGTTCAATGTTTACGCAAGCAGGTTTTTTTTAGAATTTTTTTAAAAAATTGACCTTAATTAAATTATAAATAAGACTTCCCAGAAAATTATTAATTCGTTTGTTGCCTTTGATTTCCTTCTACCCCCATAGGACAAGATTTTTCATTTTATATTACTCCAAACACCAATTTCTAATTTTTTTTTTAAATTTATTTTTAGCACCACAACGCCAACAACAACAAATTTTCTTTGATGCCCCACCTTCATTAGATATTAATATGTTTAAAAAACCCAAAGATAATCGAAGAGTTTATGCAGGAAAGAAAAAAAATGGTTTATTGGAGCAACAAGTGCCAAAACTTTATGATATTTGCATTCGGTTATTAATAAATAATATTGATGGTTTGCTTTTATTTTTTTTGAAAATATTTTTAAAAAATTATTTAGTACATTTTAGACTGAGCTATTAGAAAATTTAGTGCATTATTTTAAATAAGTCCACACTGTAAACATTTTTTGGTTTTATATCGTTGTAGACAAAAAATTTTTTTAACCTTTTACAATTAATTTTTTTCTCGAATCCTCTTGATTTGTTTTTGTATTTTTTCTAATTTTGTAGAATTATAGCAAAAATTTTTTGAAAGATTTTTATTAATTTTTTAAATTTATTGCCCTAAATTAATAATTATCCATGTATTTATTCTTTTAAAATTTTAGCAATCGAAGAAACAGGTGATATTCCATTTCATGTTTTACAACCAATACTTGAAAAAGCTAATGCAATGCAATTATTTCGTTTAGAAGAAATAAATCCTGTAAATAAATAAAATTTTTAAAAATCTTTTTTTAATTATTTGTTAAGTATTTACAAGAAGATACAGATTATATTTGGAGAATTCATTGTGAAAAAGAATTCTCAAAAGAATTAAATGATATTTTACTTGAAGTAAGTGATGATGATGAAGAAGAGGATGATGAAGAGAAGAAAGAAGACGATGATAGTGATGGAGAGGAAAGACAAAAACAACAAAAATATATTTATCATGATGATTGTGCAACTTGGCGACAACGATATAATGTTGGTTGAAATTAAAGAAAAAAATATATTTATGGGAAGTAACTTTTTTAAGAAAATTTTTTTCATTGGGTTAGAGGGAGATATTAGACCAAATTTAAAATAAAAAAAATTGTCTTGATTCAATAAATTTTAGAAATTCTTTCGAGAGCGTGAACACAAATTAAAACATCTCAGCAAAAAGATAAGGACAAAAACAACTGAATTGGCTGAACCACAACGAAAAGCATTAGTAAGAGATTTAATGAAATTTTATGTAATAATAAATAAAATATATTAAAAGGGTTTTTGGTAATTTTTTTTCGAAGATCGGAAGAAATTTCTGCGCTTAACATATTAAATCAATTTTTGTATAAATATGTACATACATAGGGTTGTCGGTTCTAGGAAAATCTTCGGGTATCCGGAACCGAACCGAGGAACCGAACCGAAAAATCCTCGGTTCTTCGGTTCGGTTCGGTCCAGAACCGACAACCCTATACATACATATTTTAAGATAGACAATATTTAAAAAATTAATTCTCTAAATTTAGGTCACTGCACCTATTGCTCCCAGACACGTCCGTAAAAGACAAATACGAAGTGGAATGGTTATTTCTGCTGATTCAGTTCCTTCTGCAGTTGATTTAACTAGAGCAAGAAGACAAATATTTGAAACTGGTCAAAAAATATTTTAAAGATAAATAATTTTTTATTTTTTAGGAAATGATGCCGATCTCCGTCAAATGCCTTCAGCAATTCGTAATACAACATCACAATTAGGTGCACGTTCAAGCGGGTCTGATATTTCTTCATCTTTGTCTGCTGCTAAAAGAAAACCTCAACGAGGTCCTTTAATGATGAAAACTTTAAAAATGCTCAAAAAACAACGTCGTTAAGTGCAACAAAATATTTTTTTTTAAATTGCAACAAAAACCAAAGGAATGGCCATAATTTAAAAAAAAAATTTTTTTCTTTTCTGAAGGATTTGCCCTTACAAAAAGAAAAAGAACCATGTGATTATTTTAAAAATTAATTTTCTAAATTTTAGTCTAGTATTAGTTTTTTTTCTTTTTTTAATTAGATTTTAATTCTATTCTTTTGCCAAATAATCTAAATTTATTTTAAATTTATTTAAAAACATCTTTTAATTTCCACTAATTTTTAGGTCTGATACGTTTTATGTAATGTTTTTTTTTGTTTTCTTTTTTAAAATACTAGAGCTATTTAATTTTATTAAATTAAATATTAAATTAATTTTCTTAAATTAATTATTGCCTCAACGTTATCAGACCTTATTAGTTCTTTTACCCACTACATAATTTTATGTGTAATTTTAATGATTGAGCCTATAAATAAAACATAAATTTTTTATTACGAAACAATTGATTATATTCTTTCATAATTTTAAAACAATTTTTGAAAATCAAAAAGTTTTTTGCTAATTTTTAGGTCATTTTATCAAAATATTTTTATTTTCTTAAGACAATAAGCTTATACTTCAATAATATTTCTTTTTAAAAATATTTTTATTTAATTATATACAAAATCTAGTCAGAATAAGTTTAAATATTTCTGTTTACGGGCTCAATAAATTTATTTCTCATGCGTGGTATTTATTAGAAAATATTTTTATCTAAATGCTTATTCTCTATGATATTAAGTTGAGATGATTTGTTTTAAAGCAACTTATCAATATTAAAAATGATATTAATATCTTTTTGTTATATAAATATATTTTTAGTGTATAAAATGTTTTTGGGCATTGTTTTTAAAAATTTTTATTTAAGTGACAACAGCAATATTATGAGAGAGAATTTATTTAAAAATTTGTTTCTTTTTATTAAATAAATGAAAAAAATATTATATTTTATTTTCTTTTTATTTATTACACTTATTCATTATGGAAATCTTGCTTCAATTAAATCCTCTAAAGACAACGACAAGGGGTGTATGTTCTCCGGACTTTTACGAGCGAATGGTGAAAATTGGTTACATCAGAATTTTTTTAATGTAACATGTGTGAATGGAAAAATAAAGGCAGGAAGTTTACGGGGACCCTCTTTGTATTTTCTCTTCAAAAAATCGTCCACTAAGTAACCCTAAAACCTTTTTTAAGGTTGTAAATTGTGTGAGCGTGAGTGGTACTCAGATTCCATTAGGCACCTTTAATTATTTTGAGGATGGTGTCTACTATAGTTGTCGAATGAATTTTAATGAAGATTTAGAAGAAGGTTTGCTTGATAAGAAAAGAATATTTTATATCTATTTCTTAAGCAAATAATACATTACCCGTTCCTGAATGTGATTTTTTACCAGCAAATGGAAGATCAGAATTTGTTAGAGGATTATTTGTTGCTTCTTGTATAAATGATGAAATTATTGGTTGTATAGATATTTATGGAGATTTAGTTCGTTCTGGACAATTATTTGTTTATACACAAGGCCAGCTTAGAAGATGTATTATTTATGGACGTGGGCGTTGGGCAAAAACTGAGAGATTGGGTTAGATTAAAAAAATAAACTGTCATTTAATAGTCTTGTATTAAATGTTTATAATTAAAAATATGTATGTGATAAGAAAAGTAATAAAATTCATATTAAAAGGTTGTTTCAATGGAAGTCGAGAGGATGATCCAGAAAATAAACTTTATCACGTTCCTCTAGGCCGAAAATGGATAAATGGTAATTTTGAGCTGCGATGTACTGACAATGGAATAATTATTTATAAAGTAGGTTTTAATATAAAATTTGTTTCCTTAATATAAGGATTTTACTAAAATAAATTATATAGAAAGTTGTATAAATAGAAGGGAGTACATATTATAAAAAGCAAAAACTAGATATTTTAGTATACTTTTAACGTTTAAAAGAATATAAAAATTAAAATGTAGTGTTTGGTTGATGGACAGCGTATACATGAGGGCACTGCTTGGATAGATAAGGATGGTGTGTTAAATGTTTGCGAGTAAAATATTATTTGATTTTTTTTGTTTTTATGTATTTATTCCACTTGTTTTAACATTTAATTTTTTAATGTTATATAACTAAATATAATAATATTGTTCATTACTTGTAATCTAATTGCAATACTTCTATTAATATCCTGTGGTTGTTCTGGGTGGCGGACAATGGTCAAATCCACCTTGAGATCCATAATCTCTAGCTTTACCAGGACTGCAAAAAAAAAGAAAAAAGAATTATTTTGCGTATTTAGATTGGAAAAAATATTTATTTTTTCTAACTCGATATTTATTTAACCAAAAAGGATTTATAAGATCAAAAAGCATAAATCACTTATTTTCTTCGATTTATTTAATATAAATATATTTTCATCCCTTGAACAAAGTACACAACACATAAATAAATGAAAGAATTGTTGAAAATCTATTTTGATGTATAAATATGTATTTATTTATTTTATCGACCAACGACCATGTAAAACTAACAAAAGCTGTCAAAAAATAATATTAGAGAATTTGTAAATATAATTTTAGCCATTCTTCATTTTTCATTGTTTTCGTTTTACACAAAAGATTAAAAATAAAAAAATTGAGAGTTATTTAAAATAAACTGTAGAAAATTTTGGATAGTTTTTTTTATGTTAAAATTTTCTCTTTAATTGTTTTTAATTTTCAAAATTATGTAATCACAATCTTTTTAATAAAACTTTCGTTTTAATTTTGTCATTTTAGTTAAAGATTTTATATTATTTATTTAATAGTTTAACAATTTATTTTATTCCACACAAGTGCGCGCGCGTGATATTTAATTTTACTTAAATTTCTTGTAATTTATGAGGGATTCTAATAAAAATTGCACTTATTTAAAAGGAAAATGGATTGTAAAAATGAAAGAATAAAATTAGAGAAAATTGGAAGAAAATAGAAAATTAAATAGAAAACATCCAATTTGTTTATCAAAACTTTTCTCGATTTTTAATTACTGTATATGCTCAAATACTTTCAATCAATTACCCCTTCCCTATTAATTACCCTTCCTAGGGATATGTTGAAAAAACAATTACCCTCTCATATACTATGTTTATTTTTCTGTACCCATTTAACAACCTGTAACATTTAACAACCATTTAACAACCTCCTTAATAGTTAAAAAAATAAATAAATATTTCCTATAAATTAAAAAAAAATCTTTTTAAATTATTAAAATTTCTGTCACCTTTAGATTACTAATTTCCAAACGTCATTCCCTTCTAATATACTTATTCATTTCACCATCAATTTACCCACCCATTTAACCTTCTTTCTTTTATTCGCCAAACAGTCGCGCATCTTTTTCACAAATAATTAAATTATTGAAAGAAAACAGGTTTTTTTCTGTATTTTTCTTATTCATTTATCTACAAAATGTTTACTTAATATTTTCATGTCGTCTTCACGTGTTGAAAAACAAGTATTTATTCATTTTATTTTCTAGTATTGATCACATAAACTCCGCACACAATTTTATCTCAAAGATTTATATTTTTTTAATTAAAATAATGTATATATTAATTATTATTATTAATATTTTTCACTCTTACTAAAAACATTGCTTCTTTTATGGCTAAAAATCGATTAATAAATTTTAAAGAAAATATTCTTTATTTTAAATTTTCTTAATCCACCTGTTGACCTTTATAAAACTATTTATTTAAAATTTTGAATAGAACGATATTCTTTGTTTTATAACATTTTTAAAATTAAAATGACATGTTCGTCTATTAAAATAAATGTACCTATAAATACAGTATATTTATTTAAAATTAATCAAGTTTAATTAATCTTAAAAACTTGAAACATATAAATTAAATAAATAATTAAAGGGTAATAAAAAATAATTAAAAAATTTTTTATTTAAAAAAAGAACTTAAGTACTTAAATATTAAATAAAATTTAAAAATCTAACGGAAATTAGTCTATAAAATTTTTATGGCCATAAATTTAAATAAAT
>ABLG01001783.1:0-30792 GCA_000172435.1 Meloidogyne hapla
ACTTACGGGCATAATTTACAAAGTTTTGGGAGATCAGTTGTTAAACAACCTCTACAAGCAGCATCGCTTGCTAAACATGGAGGTGTACAAACACGAGTTATGCAATATAAGAATGTCTATTTAAAATAATTATTTTAAAAAATTAATAAGATATTTTTGAGGGTATTTATTTAATTATTTTTTTTTAAAAAGAAATTATTTAAGTTATTATTAAAATAAAATATTTACCTCAAAACCAACAGGGAAGCAATCTCCGCATAATCTGGGAAGATCAAGTTCTATACAATTATTGCAAGCAGAATCATCATTAATTGAACAAGGGTGTCCACATACTCGTTTTTTACAATCAGAACATGTCTATAAAATATTTATTTATTTTTAATATTAATTTTAAAAATTAATTTACACTATTGTAAGATGGACAAGAATCACAAAGTTTGGGAACATCAATTTTTTTGCAATTATCACAAGCTGCTTTAGTTGAATTATTACATGGATAATCACAAATTCGACTTTTACATTCTTTACAATTCTTTAAATAAATAAATATATTGAAATATTATTTTTTTAATATTTCTCAAAATAAATTTTCTTTATTTTTAATTAAAATTAAATACTTCTTTAACGGCAGGACAAGTTCTACAAAGTTTAGGAACATCAATTCTGTGACAATTTTTACAAGCAGAATCACTTACACTACATGGATAATCACAGATTCGGTGTTTGCATTGGTCACAAGTCTTTAATTAAGATTAATAAATTTAAAAAATAAATAATTAAAAAAAAGGACATAATATTTGAAAGTTTTAATTATAAGAGTTAATCCTATCAATAAATATTTTATAATATTTTCTATTCAAATATTTAAATAAATACCTCATTAACAGCTGGGAAGCAACATCCACACCTTATAGGTAAATCTATTGTTTTACAATTAGTACAAGTAGCTTCATCTACACTACATGGATGTTCGCAAACTTCTTTCGCGCATTTTTGGCAATTCTTTAAAAATAAATTAAAAATATTTATTAAATATTTTTATTACTTCTTTAGCATCAATCAAAGCAATAATACCAAATAAAGCAATAATTATAAAAGTAATTTTTTGTGAAGCCATTAATTTATATTTAAAATTATTTAATTATTTTAATTTATTTTTGATTTAATTTTAAAGAATTTTGCTGTATATTTATATTAATTTAATTTAAAATTTTAGGAAATTGCCAACAAGAATATTTCCAATAAAAAAAGATTAAAACAAATAAAAAATATTTTAAAATAAAATTTAAATTTTGCCAACAAGGATTTTCTTCTTTTTTTAATTAAAACGGGATTTTTTAATTTTATCTTTTTGTGACGCATGTGAGGATCTTTTTTGAAAAAAAAATCTTTTTTATTAAAAAGGTATAGAAAAAAGGTATAATTTCCATGTATGGAAATAAAATTATTTTATTTCAATTGTACAAACTTAAAATTTATTTTAATTTTTAATTTATTCCCAAAAAATCTCTCCAAAAAGTTCAAAATTTATTTAAGAAATTTAAATTTTAAAGAGATAAATAAAATTTATAATTAAAGAATTAATAAATAATATAAGTATTTTATTTTGTCTTTTGTTATCTTTAATTATATTACTAACAATTTACATAAATATATCTAAAAATTTTGTTTTTAACTTGCCAATGAAATTGGAAAAGAATAATAATTTAAAATTATTCTAAAATAAATTAAAATTATTATCTTTTTTTGTAACTTTATAAAACAAATTTTAAAAGTCAAGCCTCAATCGAGACAACTCTTAACTAGCCGAACAAAGAGTAAGAAAGGATTGTCATCCGATTTATTAATTTTAATTATTTTTAATATAATATTTAGATTAATTTAATAAATTTATTTATTTATTCCAAAAAAACAAATAAGATTTTGGCAATATTATTATATTTGTTTTGGATCATTATTTAACATTCTTTTTATTTATCTTCTTTCTTTTGTTCTTTCTTCTTTTTTATCCATTAAAAGAATTGTGGAGGATAATAAGGTTTTGGTGGCGGTGGAGATGCGTAGATTGGAGGTGGCACATATGGAGGAGGTGGAGAAGGTGGTGGTGGTCCATATTGTTTTGGTGGCACATATGGTGGAGGTGTTTGTGGAGGAGCATAAGTTGGGGGAACGTAGACTGGAGGTGGTTGAGAAGGTGGCGGTGCATATGTTGGAGGAGCATAGACTGGTGGAGGTGGTGGTTGTGGATTGTATGGCGGTTGTGCATTACGTTTTTTACGGTCATCCCAGTCATCTTCACGTGCCGAAGGCTTGTATTTCTTAGTTGTTGAAGGTGCTGAAGTACTTGGAGGAGTTGTTGGTTGTGTTGTTAGCTTAAATTGAATATATAAATAATTATTAAATATTTATAATTATTTAAATTTTTAATTAAAATATATTTTTAATTAATAAAATTATTTACTGGTGGTTGCTTGTTTCCTTCACTAAGCACCGCTAAAAAGGAGATAATGAGTAGATAAAAAATAAATCTCATTATTTTTAAAGAACTTTTTTGATTTGATATATAATTTAAATTTTCCAATCATTTTATATTAACTTTTCTGACATTTATTATTTAACATTTTTTTGAATTTTATTTAAAAATATTTATTTAATATTAATTTGTCATTAAATTAAACTTTAAAGTTTAAAAATGTTATATATTTATATAATATATTAATTTTAAATGTTAACAAATTCTTAATATATAAAAAAAATTTTAAGAAAAAATATGTAATTCTTCTACATAAACAGATTAATTTAACATTTAAAAATTTTATAGAAGAAAAAACTTTACTAATAAATATTTATTTATTTACCATAATTTTGAAGATAAAAAGATCACAAAAATTTTTAAATTAAATATTAAATATTTTTGATTACCTAAAATTAGGAAAAAATTTAAGTTTATAGTGAATGTGATATTTCTAAAATCGAATTTGTTTTTAAAATCTAAATTTTAGTTACAACTTTTATTAATCAAGATTAATTCTATAAATTAATTAAAAATAATTAAAAATTTTAAAAATTAAATAAATCTCTAAATAAAAAAGATGTTATTAATTCAATTGAAGGATAATTATTATCACAATTTTATAAAATTTCGTCAAAGAAGATTTATAATGTAATAAAAACAGAAAAGGATTACAACAAAATTTTGTAAGTTTTTTATTAATTATTTATTTATATTTTTCCAATCATTCTCGAAATCTTCAAAAATCGAGAACCGAATATTTTTCTAATAAATTCTTAAAATATAAATTACGTCATTTTGCGTTTCTCTCTTTTCATTTTAACTTTTTACTGCGTCCCTTCCTCGCCAACTAATACAATTTTTATATTTGCGTTCCTCCAAAGGCTCTTTCATTCACAAATATACGACATAAATATTTTTTGCTGCTTGGTCGCATTTAACGTAGCAATCGATATACTACATATTTTACTTAATATCTAACATTATTTGGTCGTTTCTAAAATAGCAAAAGCCTTTAATTTAAAATTAATTTAAAATAAATTTAAAATTTATTTCCGTATTTATTCAAGGAAACAATCCAAAACGTAAAAAAATGCCTTGGTCGAGAGAACAACGTTCGAGACTTATAACAGCTGTTAAAGAGCATGAAATATTGTGGAGGTATATGTGTTTTGAAATAAAAAACAAGAAATTTTTTATATTTTTTAAAGAACTTCTCAAAATAATCGTAATCATCAACATTTGATGCGTGAGGCATTAGAAGTAGTTCATCGTCAATTTGAGAGTGATGGTTTTACATGTAAGAGAATTAATTTTGAAAATATTATTTATTTAAAAAAATTAGTTGATGAAGTTAAACAACAATGGAGAAATTTAAAAGATATTTTTTATAAAAGATATGAAGTTAGTTTAAAAAGAGCACAAAGTGGAGAACAACCATCGAGAGTTAGACCTTGTTGGGCACATTTTGATGAACTTAAATTTTTATTAACAAATCAGCAATGGGTAGATCCAGAAAGTAAAGGGCGTCATAGAAGGTGTTTAGCTTATAATAGGTAAATAAATATTTTTTTTAAATTTAATTTAGACTTTGGGAAATAATTAAAAAGTTTTAATTTTAGTATTGAATTTACTGATAAAAATGAAAATTATGAATATTCAATTAATTCTAATGAAGAAAAAGATTTATTAAAAATTAAAGAAGAAATAAATAATAATCTAGAAGGATGTAGTAATAATATTTCAAATAATTTATCAAATACAGATAATTTATTTAATTTAACTACAAAAATTGTAGAAAATAAAGAATTAAATAATAAACAAAAATATTTAATAGAAAAAGAAAAAATATTTTAAATAATCATCAAAATAATTTAAATAAACAATTAAATCAAAAAGAAGATAGATTTAAATATTTTGGTAAAAATTAAAATAAAATAAATTATTTATTTTTAAAAGGTATTTTTGTTGAAAGTGCTGTTCGTGATTTACATCAAGAATCACCAGAATTAGCTCGTCGATTAATGCAAAGTATTTATTCTAGTGTTTCTTCTCATCAAATGGAAGCTACAAATAAAGAATATTTAAAATAATTAATTAAATAATTTTAAATGTTTTTTTCTTCTTAAATTTTTTGTAAAATAAATTTTTTTAATTTTTAGTTTAAATAATTTTTAAAAAATAAAATAGTTGAATTTTCCATATTTTTATATGTTTACATTTTTATTTATTTATTAATAATTTAATAAGTAATTTTAGTAAAATATTATTTGAAAGTTTTTTTTTTGGATTTTTTATATTTTATAGAAATAATTAATATATTTTATAACCTTTTTCTCTCATTTTTATTATTTTTTTTAAATTTGTTCTCTCACAACGGGGAATATTATTCTCTGCGCGAAGAATTAATATTAAATAAATATCCTCAACTTAAAAAAATAAATAAAAATAAATACTGTTTTTTATTTATTTATTCTCTTTTCTATCTATCAGGTATTTATTTATAATATTTTTTTGTTAAACTGCCAGAAAATATATATAGATTTCCGTAACGTTGCGCATCGATGCGCACACAAAAAGAAAATATTTGTAGGCATTTATTTATTCAATTATTTTACAAAAATAACTTTTTTGGGTTATTTTTTGTTTATTTGATTATTTTACTTTTCTCTTTTTTCGAAGAAATTAAAATTTATATTCTTTATTTTTCTTCAATTATTTTACACAAGATTTATTACAACCAATCCCCTATTTTTACAAAGAATTAATTAATTAAATTATTTGTTTTATATATTTTAATAATATATTTTTTTAATTATTTTGTAAAACTGTATCTTTAATTAAAATTATTTTAAATTATTTTTAAATATCGGTATTTCTTAAAAATTACATAAACTTTCTCTTTTAATAAAAATATTTTTCATTTTTCATTTTAAAATATAAATTTAAATAAATTTAATATTTAATGATTTACATAATTTATTTTATTTTTCTTCAAAATATTTAAAACATTTATTTACCAATTTCTCACATTTTACTTCAATTTTCACTTTTATTTTAACTCCATCAATTTTTATTTGTTTTATATTTTTCTTTTTTTTTTAAACTTTTTTTTGCTTCCATTCATTCTTTTTTTAAATATCTCTTTAAATTCAGGCTTTTCTCTCTTTTCTAGGAATAAAAATAAAAATATCTCTCTTCTTCCACTTGACAATTTTCTTCTTTGCAAAATTTGAAGTGTTCCGCGCAAATAATAAAAAAATAAATAAAGGAAAATTTTTTAAAACTTGGCCACATAAAGAAGAAAAATAAAGATAAAAAATTTGTTAACAACAAAATAATATTTTTTGTAAATTTTAAAACTAATTTTTATTTTATCGTAAATATTTGTTAAACTAAAAAATAATTTTCAAGTAGGTTATTTTACTTTAAACATACTGTATATTTTTAAAATTATTTTTAAGAATTTTTTTTATCTTTTTTGACAAGGTCAGTGTTGAGTTTAGTTTTAGTAGCCTTTTTTTACAATAATTATTTAAATTCTTTCAAATTTTCAACAAATATTCGTCAAAAGCAAAACTTTGATAACAATAATTTTATTATCTTCTTCACTTTTTATTTCTCTCTTTTTTTTATTATAAGTACTTTAAATCGTTCCATTTCCAACAATCAATTAAACAAAAAAGTTGTTAAAGAGAAGAAGGACAACAATCTGCGCACTTTAAAATATTTTTGATTGATCCGTTCGTCTAAAAGTTTTAGATTTATTTATTTATTTGATTAAATATTTTTGTTTAAAAATATAAACCTTTCTTAAATGGCCATGACCTTCATTCTAAAATTATATAAGAGAACATTTTTATTATTTTTTAGTTTTATTTTCTTTCTTTTACTTTTTTAAAATATTTTAGCAAAGGTAAATGATTATTATCTATTAATCTTCAATTAATCTTCTATTAATCTTCAATCTAAATAATTCCATAGTTCTCAATGCAACTTGTTTAAATAAAACATAAAAAAATTATTATAAATAATTCCATTTTGTTTTTGACTTTTTTTTTAATCAAAATCCCTAAAAACTATTTTTTAATATTTTATATTTATCTCTTTAAAATTATTTTTTAAATTATATTAGTTACAATTTAATTAATTATTTAATTTTCCCGCATTGCGGTAAATTGTCCCGTGCTCGTCTTACGGTTTTCCTCATATTTTTTATTGAAATGATTAATTCAAATAATAACAACGAAAGTGTTTATGAAGATTTGGAATTATTAGATCTTAGAAATGAAGAAAATAATATTGATATTAATTTAGAAATGATTAGAAATAAAGTTTGATTTAGATTATTTTGGAGAGAATTTTATTAATTAATTTTTAGTTCTCTGATCCAACATTTTTGTCTGGATTAGAACAATTTTTATGTAATTATTCTATACCTAATGGCAATCAAATGTAAATTATTTTTTAAAATAATTTTAAATATAAAATTAAAAAATTAAAGAATATTTTTTTGATTAAAAAAAATAATTGTTTAAAGTGTTCGAAAATCAATCTCTCACCACCTACGTCGACTTTTTGGTGTCTCTCTTAATTGGGAAGAACTTTTATTGGTTAATAATGAATTGGCGGCTCTTGAGGTGTTCGTAAATAAATTTTGTTTGAATGGAGGTATTACTTAAATGTTTTTTTTGACCTAATTAATTAACCTATTTTTTTATAAAATAATTATTTAAAAATGTGATGTAATTTTTAAAAATAATATTATACTTAAAAAATATTATTTAAAATAATTTCAGATAAATAAATTATTTTTTTTATTAATTCTTTTAAAGATTTAATTCTCTGTCCAGCCCCATTTGCCTATCCAGAACTGGCAAAAAATATAAAAACTAGAACTCAAATAGAATTTTGGCCAATTCACCTTACAACTAATGGTATTCAATTGGAAATAAATGATTTAATAAAAACTTATCAAAAAATTGAGGAAAAAGTAAATAATTATTTGATTTTATTTAAAATTAAATTATTTAAAGGGTAGACGAGCACGGGCTCTTCTTTTGCATAATCCACATCCAATTCTCGGTTCTCTACAAGATGGAGATAGAAGAATTTCTAAATTAGTTGAATGGACTAGCGAGTAAATTAATTAATTTAATTATTTTTAAATAAATTTAAAGAAAAGAAATGTTTATTTTAATTGATGAAAGTTTAGCATCTCTTGATTTATGGGAATTTAGTAGTTGTTTAGCTTTAGATCATAATTCTCTTCAATCTGGAAAAAATATTATTTGGATGTGGAATGGATCTAAAGTAATTAATTAATTAAAGTTAAAATTAAAAAAAAGCATTTTTCACTTCCTGGATTGGAATTTTCTGTTATTTATTATCCTCAATCTGATATATTTTTAAATTCTAATATTTCAATTGCTCATCATCAATGTTCACCTTTAGTACAATTTTTTGCTTCTAAACTTTTAGATGATTTTGGTTAGAAAATTTAATTAAATTTTTAAATTTATTTTTATTTCAAAAAAAGAATGGTCATCAGAACTTTTTTCAAAAAGAAAATCTCGATTAGAAAAACTTTCTTCACAAATGTTGAATGAACTTAAAAATATAAATATTTATTCAAATCAAATATTAAAAACAGAAAGGCCAATAACACAATGGATATTAATTGATTTATTTAAAGTTTAATTTAAATAAATAAATTTATTTAATTTTTAAAAATTAAAGTTTTTATCATTAATTAATGGAAATATTTCTTTTAATTCTGAAAAAGAACTTTATAAAGAATTTAAACAAATTGGGAAAATTGAATTAATTTCTGGTGAAGAATTGGGTATGGAAAGGCCTGGATGGTTTCGTTTAAGATATTTACCTAATGGTAAAAAAATAAAAATAATTTAGTTAAAATAATTTAAAATTTATTTTTAAAGTTATTGAACGATTAAAAAATGTTTTAGAACAAAAATTATCTTTAAATAAAATAAAAACAGAAATGGATATAACTGAATTGGGAAGTAAATATGGAGGGATTGATTTATTTCCTAAAAATGAAAATGAACAAATTGAAGAAAAAGAAGAAAGAAAAATTTGGAGTATAAGTGAAGGAGATGAAAATGAAGAAGAATTAAAAGAAAAAGAAATTAATGAAGAATTGGAAATAAATAAAGAAGAAAATTATGAAGAATTGAAAAATAAAAATATTGAAGAAGATGAAGTTCTTAGTAAAGTTTTTTCAATTTTCCCAGAAAAACATTGGGAAAAGGTTTGTTTAAAAATATTTTTTAAATTATTAGAATTTTCATTTAAGCCATTAAATATAAACAAAAATAAATTAACAAAAAGTACAATTAATAAAAATAAATTAAAAGAAGAACAAAAAATTGAAGAAAATAATTTAAATAAAAATAAAAATAAAGAAAAAACAATAAATAATTTAAAAATTTTTCAACAAAATCCTTCAAAAGATTTAAGTTTTATTGAAGAATTAGTTAAAAGTAGTAAAAGAGAAGAAGAAGAAATAATTAAATGGAAAACTTTTGAAGAAGAATTTTATGAAGAAGCTTTTACAGAAGAAGATTTTGAAAAAATATCTGTAAATTTATTTATTTTAAATTTATTTTTAATTATTTTTTAAAGAAACAAACAAAAGAAGAATTATTAATTTCACCAAATAAATTACTTAATTATTCTCCTTTGAGTATTACAGTACCTGATAGACCAAATATTAATTATTGGGAAAAGGAGAGAAGTAATTCAATAACAAAAAATATTTTAGATGAAAGTAATGATTCTAAAAGAATTATTGAAATTATTGATAAAATATTTAGAGATGCTGTTCAAATTAAAGTTAAATTTATTTTTAAAATTATTTTTTTTAAATAATTTTTTCTAAAGGATTTTTCTTCTTCTTCAACAGAATCACATCCAAATAATGCAATAAATCAACATGATAGGCATTGGTCTGATTCTGGACTTGCTGCTGAATCTCCCCCAGATTTTTCTTCTTTATCTCCACCACCCCCTCAAAATAAAGAAGAAAAACCTTCAACTGTTGGAATTCAACTTCCTTTTGAAAATAATTTAGAATTATCACCAGAATATAGTAGAAGACCTTTACTTGGTCCAACTCCTCAAATGTTGGATGATTCTGGAATTTTTGTTGAATTACAGCCTGGAACTTTGAGTATTGATTTTCCTTTATTAGTTCCAATTGATAAAATAAATAAACAAATTTTAGAAGAAATATCAGAGGTTTTTAATTAATTAAATAATTAATTTAAATATTTAGTCAGAGATTACTACAAATTTACAATTAAATAATAATATACCAATAATGACAATAGATTTACCTTTTAAAAGTGAAAAAGAAGAAGAAATTGGTTGGATACCTTTAGAAAATTTAAAAGAAGAAATTGAAAATAAAAAATTACTTAAACCTTCAATTAATGAAGAAAAAAGAAAATTAAGCGCAACAGATTGGTATAAACGTTTTGGTGATGATGAGGAAGAAGAAGAAATTAATGAAAAAGAAAATAAAAATAATTTTTTGGAACCAATTAATTTAGCTGCATTAATTAATGAAGGGGCTGAATTTTGTCCAATTATTAAAAAAGAACAAAAAGAAGAAGAGGAAAATGAATATAATAAATGTTTGTTTTTTATTAAAATCTAACATAAATATGTATTAACTCTACAAAATTCAGACCAACCATTTAACAAATAAATTAAGAAAACCAAAAAATAATCTAATTTTTTAAATTAAAATATTTTTAAAAATAATTCTCGTATAAATTTTTTAGCAAAAAGTGAAGTACTTGATTGGAAACCTCTTGAACAAATAAATATTTTAATTGAAGACAATAAAGAAGATGAAATTAATGAAGATTTTAATAAAAATTATTTAAATGATAATCAACAAAATAATTTATTTGAATCTATTGAATCAAGTAAATTATTTAAAAAAAAATATTTTTAATTATTTTTAATTTAAGATAGTTGTTCATCTACTAATAAAATTATTTTAAATGAAGAAGAAGATAATTCTTTAATTGAAGATAAACCTTTTATTTCATCTAGAAAAAGTACAAAATCAGAAGCATTAGATATTGTTTCTGAATGGAATAATAAATTAATAAATAAAAAATTAGAAAAAGATTTTGATGAAAAACAAGAAGAAGAAATGGTTAATTAATTTTTAATTATTTTTTAAAATTAATTTAAAGACAAATCTTGATGTTCGATTAGAAGGAAATACTTGGCAAGAAAATTCTAAAGTTTTAATTTTACCTTTAACAAAATTAGAAAAAGCAGAATTTTATATTAATAATTTACCAAAAGTAAGAAAAATAAATAAATAAATATTTTTAATTAATTTATTTTAGTCAAAAGTTGAACAATTAAAAGTTGGAGAAAATTTAAAAACAATTATTCATTTAAATTCTCCACCCAAAAAACCTCCAAGAAAATCTTTGGATTCTGAACCTGAACATTCTAATTTTCAAAATGAAGAGAAAGAGAAAAAGAAAATATTATTTTCTAATAATTCTAAACAAATCCATCATAAAATGCAAATGCGTAAATGTCGTCGTAGACATTTATCTGGCTCAAATTTGGTTAAAATATTTTTATTTAATTAATCTAATTAAAATCTATTTATTTAAATTTAAAGAATCGTAATAATATAATTGTTGAACATATAAATATAACACAATTAGAATATTTGGGTGGTGATATGTTAGAAAGAATTGAAAAAAGAGAACGTATTATAACAAATATTTCAACAAAATTAAATAATTTTGCACCAAATGAATTATTTAATAAATTAAATTTAAAAAGAAATAAAAATGAAAGAATTAATAAATTTGTTGAAATTAAAAGAAATAGAAGGTTTGAGAAAAAATAATAATTTTTAAATAATTTAAATATTTTAGCGAAGAAACAGGTAAAATAAAAACTGAAACAAAAATAATAAAAAGTCAATTAAATAAAGAAAAAGAAAAAGAAAATTCATTATTATATAATCAATTCGAAACAATTCCTTCTTTTTCTAATCAAAAACCAAAAAAACAATTTGGAGAAATATACCAATTAAACAACAATCTTCTCCTTCACGTATTTCTGTTACAACAACACAAGGAGGAATATTAAATAAAAATAATGAAATAAATTCTGTTACTGGTTTAGTTGATTATTTAAAAATAATTATTTAATTTAATTTTTAAAGTTTTACATACTCCTGGCACTAATTGGTGTATTTCTTCAATTTATAAAACAACAAAATATGGATGGGAAAAACAAACATTAAAACCTCGTTTTACAACAAAATTTGATGAAATGCAAAGGAGAACAAGCACATAATTAAATAATAATATTAAATATATATATTTTTACTGCCTTTTTTTTTTTAAAAAAATAAAATAAAAATATATTTTGAATAAATAAATAAATATATTTAATTAATTTTAAAATATTTTAAATCATTTTTTAATTAATCATATATATTAATATTTAATTTTAATTAATACAAACAATCTCTTTAGAATGTAAAATATATTATTTAGATATTAATTACATTTTTTTGTAATTCTCATTTTTTTATTTTCCCTTTTAAAGAAAAATTTTTTTAATAAAAAATACACAAGTCAGTCATTTTCAACATTTGTCTCTTAATTATGTAAATGGAGAAAGGAATAAATATCTTCTGAATGCTTTTCTAATGAAAGAAGAGGGCACACAAATATTTAGAAAAAAAATTAAGAATTGAAATTAAATAAATATATTTTTTATAAAAAAATGAAAAAAGAAGCCTTTGTAATTTATATATAAGCTAATATTGTTTTAACATTAATTTATTAATTTTTGATCATTGACTGTTTTGGTAAAATAATTTTAAAAAATTAGAGTAATTACATTTTTATAAAATACTTAATACTTTTTGAATGCCTTTTAAATATTATTTTTTAATTTTTATCTTTTCTTATTTTTTATTTAAATACCTTCAATTATTCTCATTTTTATACATATTTTAAATATAATCCTTTATTTATTTCAATAACAGACAAATATGCATTTATATTTTTTATTTAATTTATTTGTGCGCGAATATATTTAAATATAGGTATTATTTGTATTTAGAAGAATTTTAAATTAAATAAAAAAATATACATATTTATATATCAGCTGTCATCATTTATGAATTAAAATAATTTAAAGGAAAATATACGTATAAAAATTAATTTCAAAAGAATATTTTTTTGAATATTTAATTAATTTTATTTTTAAAATAATAATAATAAAATATTTATTTTTTGTCTTGACTTTAAAAAAAAAGATTTTTTCTTTAAAAAGGCTTAATTCTCTCTTTTTCCTCATCCAACTCAATATCATTTTTACTAGTTTCTTGTCCACTAATTTCTCACGCCATTTTTATTTAACTAGTTTCGATATTTTTTGTTTCCGTTTTTTATATTTTTTTTGTTTAAAATCTGGCTATATTTTCTTAATTTAAAAAATATATTTTGAAAAATAAATATTGTTTTAATATTTTTAAGTAAATAGTTAAAATGTATTATTAGTCTTTTTACTTTTATTTAAACATAAATTAAATTATTATTTTTGTAAGCATGACAATTAAATAAATATTAAAAATTTAATTTATTTTCCTTTCACAAAAGTTTTATTTTTCACTTAAAAATTAAAAACTCAAACCTTTCTATATAATTATTTTATATTTTTTTTAAATATTTAAATTTCATCATTTTTATACAAAATTAATGACTGCTCCTTCTATTAAAAATAATTTAAATGGCCAAAATAATTCTTCAACAGTCAAAAAACTTTCAATGTCTTCTTCCTCTTCAAATTCTTCAAATTCTCATTCATTTTCTGCAGCTTTTATTATTGTTTTATGGCGCCACAGACTTTCCCTTCATGGAATTAGAAAACCTAAAGGAATTCGTTTAATTGTTATTGGACCTTCAGATTTAATTATTAATGAACAAGAGTAAATTTTAATTTAAAAAATTATTTATTTATTTTTTTATTTGTTTGAGATTTTAGCTAAAAAAGTTAATTCTTTCTTCTTCTCTTTTGTAGATATATAATTATTAAATTATTAAAATTTTTAAGAGTTGATGTAATTCATAATGTTGATGGCCCAATAACTGCAAAAGACCATAATTTTGCTGCTTTACTTTTAAAAGCTAAAGAACAATGTTCTGCTCTAGAAAATGTTAAAAGAGTAATTTGTACATTTGAAAGATGTTTACAAAGACAAATTGCACAAATTAGAGAAGAATTGGGAATTGAAGGTTTAACTGTTGACCAATTTGATCAATTAATGCATAGACAAAGTGTTAGGGCAATTTGTAAAAGAGGGGGTCTACAAACATTAAAGTTGTATTTAATTTTAAATTAAAATATATTTATTTTAAAAAAAGATTTTGTTCTTTTGGTTCTGTTCAAGGAAAACCAGATGAATGGGTGTAAGAAAATATAAATTATATATATATATATTTTTTTTTTAAATATATTTTGATAATTAAATTATAAAATATTTTTAATTATTTTTTAATTAATTTAAAGTTCTCATGCAAATTCTCAAGTTTGTAATTATCCAATGTTATTACGTCCTGTTAGTGTAGAACAAAATTGTTTACATACATTATCTATTGCAAGGAATAGTAATGAATTAAAAGAATGGATTAAAGTAAATAAATAAATTTTTAAAAAATATTTTTAATTAATTAAATTTAATTTAAATTAAATTTCAAATTAATTTAAAAATATTTAATTTAAATTAAAAAAATAAATAAAATAAATATTTTAAAAAATATTTTAATTATTTTTTAGGCACGTCCACATTCTTCTAATTTTGCTTCTGAAACAGATTATTTAGTAGAAGAATGTTTAATGGATGGTTTTGAATTTATTTGTATAGCTTCATCTAGAACTGGATTAATTGGTTTTTAATTTATTTTTAATTTTCTTTTAATTTTTAAAAACTTTTTAAAGGAACTTTTTGTTCAATAGATTCTCGTAAAACTTTAATTTGTTCAGTTCTTGCTCAACAATCATATTCTTTAGAATATTTAAATTCTGAAATGACTCGTGATATTTTACCTGGCGTTGAAAGTTTTGTTATTCAAACATTAAAAACTGTTTAGTTTTTCTTTTAATTTAAAAATAAAATTTAAATTATTTTATTTATTTTTATTAAATTTAATTTTTTAGGTATTTGTTCGGTCAGATATTTGGCCTCCCCTTGTATTTATTAAAGGTTTTTATAGAGGACATAATTTAATAACATTTTTGAGTGGTTCTTATGAACTTGGTAAAAAATCTTTGACAAATCTTTTTTCTTGGGCAAATGAAGGGAAAACTTGGGAAGTTATTTCTATTCAGTGTGTTTTGGATGCTTTAATGGAAAATATTAATTGTTTACAAGAACAAGAAAATGTAAATTAAATAAATAAAAATTAAATAAAATAAATAATAGTTTTTTATATTTTTTAAGCAAATAAATGGTTATAATTTAAATGAACAAAATAGTGGAAATTATTTAAATTCAACAATAGAGAATATTAAACAAATAAATAACAAATATAAACAAAAACATTTTGCTTTAATTAATTTTCCAAATAATGAAGGGGTTCTTTTACATCAATCATCTATTTCTTTACGTGCTTATTCTAATAGTAAAATACGTTTAGCTTGGAGAGTATCTGAAGGAGAAGAACTTTTAGATGCTGATGGAATTGATGATAATATATTACAAGTAAATTAAAAATGTTTTTTTATTTTAAATATTTGAAAGAATTTTTATTTTTTATTTTAAATTACCGTATATGCTGAAATAATTCCAGCGAGAGGTTGAAAAAATAATTACCCTCTCTCAAATAATTACCCCCTCCAGCAAATGTAAAAAAATTTTTACCCAAAGTAATTATTTCAGCATATACGGTATAACAAAATAATGGAGGTAAAAAATAATATTTAGTTTAGGGGTGAAGGGGGATAAACTGAAATTTTCTTGTAAAGTTTAATCGTTCGGGATAAAACTGTTTTTCTAAAATTTTTATTAGATATATTTAATTATTATAATAAGAGATTTAAATTTAATAATTTTTAAATTTATTTTATTTAAAAGATTTTCATAAATAATCCAAATCGTCATGAACTTCTTCGTGACATTGCAGATATCTGCCGACGAACAGAAATACCAATTGACAGAAATTCAATGGCTGGAACTGAAAGGCGTTTACCTATATGTCGGAGGGATTTACGTGCAATAGCTGCATCTTCAAGTTCTCCTTTTAGTTCTGGACATCAATTAATTAGAAGTTGTACAACTACTGATTGATTGATTATTTTTTTAATTAAAATATTATTGTACATTTGTTTATATTTTTTGTATATAAAAATATATTTTATTTTGATTTTTATTTAAATTATGTAAATAAATTTTCCCTATTCTGTATTATATTTTTTTAATAAAATATTTAAAAGAATTAATTAATAATTTTATTCTCACATTTATTTAAAATTTATTTTTTTTTTATTTATTTAATTTTTATTTTCTCTTTGATTCTTCCCAAATACTATCAATTCCCCCTTGAATATATCCAACATGTTGATTATTGTCATCCGAACGGAAATACTCATTTTCATCTTCTTCCTCTCTTGGTTCTTCTTCTTCTTCTGGTTCTTCTTCTTCTTCCCCTTCATCTACTAAAAAATAAAAAAATTGATTATTTTTATTAAATATATTCTAATTTATTTTTCTTACTTTCTTCAGTCGTTGTTGAAATTTCTGGCTCTTCTGTAGTTGTTGGTTTTGGAATTTTAGTTTTTTCCTTAATAGGTGCGGCACGTTGAAAACGTTGTGGGACTAATCCAAGTTCAGATTCTGCATCATTAATTTTGGACGGGACTTGAAATTTAAAAAATATTTTAAAGATTTTAAGACTTTTATATTTTTCATTTTTTTAAGATTTTACCTTCAATCGACCGTTTCACTTTTTTAGCACCAAAACTAGGACCAAAACCAGGAGGCCATCCATTTACTGGAGGTGCAAGAATTTGTATAGCTGGGGGCATTACGACGCTGCTTTGA
Source organism: Meloidogyne hapla (assembly GCA_000172435.1). NCBI lineage: Eukaryota > Metazoa > Nematoda > Chromadorea > Rhabditida > Meloidogynidae > Meloidogyne > Meloidogyne hapla. The sequence continues at coordinate 16,638 of ABLG01001783.1, forward strand.
TTTACCGGAAGAGGTTGGGTAAGAGGTGGCAATGGTTGTTGTGGAAACTGTGCCCAAGGATCTTAATTCAAATAAAAAATAACTTTAATTTTATTATTAACTTGGCATTGGTGGAATTGGCTGGGGACCTGTTGCCCATGGATCTAAAAGAAAAATGTAAAAAGTAATTGGATAATCAATTAAAACTTGGTATTTGTTGAATGGGATTAATTGGTTGAAATGGATGCTGTGCAGGGTAGACAAAAGGTGGATAAGCTGAATTATTAAAAGTTATTAGAAAATTGATAAACATTAGTAAACAATAACTAAGGACCGGAATTTTTAATATATTTTTGATTTTCAGGCTCTTGGTAATCAAAAAAATGTCTTACATTAAATCAAATAATAAGATATTAGTTTATTCAAATATATTTTATGTAGTGACTGACCTCCGCCATAATGTGGTGGTTTGTTACCATGACGATAACCACCACGGTAGCCATTTCCGTAGCGTCCGTAGTCTTCCTCACTGGAGCTACTAACGGGGTAGTGTTTTCTGTAGCCATCACTGGGATAACTGGACCTCTTGTAACCATGCCCATAACCAGGTTTTTTGTAACCATCGTCGTAGCTGGGCTTGTAGCTGGGTTTATACCCGTCGTCGTAGGGCTTTTTCTTGTAACCAACGTCGTAGCTGGGCTTTTTGTAACCATCGTCGTAGCTGGGCTTGTAGCTCGGTTTGTAACCTTCGTCGTAGCTGGGCTTGTAGCTGGGTTTGTAGCTGGGTTTGTAACCATCGTCGTAGCTGGGCTTGTAGCTTGGTTTGTAACCTTCGTCGTAGCTGGGCTTGTAGCTCGGTTTGTAACCTTCGTCGTAGCTGGGCTTGTAGCTGGGTTTGTAACCATCGTCGTAGCTGGGCTTGTAGCTTGGTTTGTAACCTTCGTCGTAGCTGGGCTTTTTGTAACCATCGTCGTAGCTGGGCTTGTAGCTCGGTTTGTAACCTTCGTCGTAGCTGGGCTTGTAGCTCGGTTTGTAACCTTCGTCGTAGCTGGGCTTGTAGCTCGGTTTGTAACCTTCGTCGTAGCTGGGCTTGTAGCTCGGTTTGTAACCTTCGTTGTAGCTTGGCTTGTAGCTGGTTTTATACCCATCGTCGTAGCTGGGCTTTTTTTTGTAACCATCGTCGTAGTCTTTTCCATATTTACCTTTATCATAAGCACCATAGTTTCCAGATACAAATTCAGAATAATGTGTGAAGAAAAATATCGTAAATATAAAGAATAACATTTTTAGGGACATTTTCTTTATAGGGGTAAATGTGAATGAAGATATAATAATTTTATTAGCTATTATATATATACTTACATAAGTGGGTGGATGAGACATTTTCTTAAATCTTTTTTTCTAAAAACCACAATAATTCTGTGAATGTTTTTCTTATTCATGCTTCTCTCTATATGGAACATTAATAAAATCACAACATTTATAGAAATATAACATTTTACGTTCATTAATGACAAATAAAAATTAACATCAAAATTTAAATTTTTTTATAAAAATCTGTGAATTTACCGCTAAAAAAGATAGAAATGTCAAAAACAATAAAGAAATCATAAATATAATTTATGAATAATCTTTCCACATAAGCAGAAAGGCAGCAAATAAATACGAGAATTTGTATTTTAAATAAATTCAACAAAATGTGTCACTCAATCAAATGAGGGTTAACAAATGAGTTAATCATATTTCAAATATCGTAAGAATTAAATGAACTTTTTTCAATCAAACAATAATGCAAAGTAATTTCAGCATTTGAAATTAATATTTTCCTTTAACAAAGACCAATAATTTAAACACATTGAATAAATAAATCTCTTAAAAATAATCAAAACCAAAATTGTTATATATATTTATTTAAACTTTAGCAAATCTATTCAAAATATATCACTAATTATATAAACAAATTATTAAAATATAATTTGAAAAAATTTTAGAAATATCTACAAGCACATAATATTAGAAAAGCTATATTTATTATTTGTTTGATTTTTCTATTCTTTGTTAAAAAGTCCAAGTCCAGCAGCTTCCCTCTCTGCCCATGCCAAAATTTTCTTAGGATCATCACCCACTGGAAAATCATCTTCCTCAGTTTGTAATGCATTAGAAATAAAATCTCCTTTAATTTTTTAAAATATTTAAAAAAAATATTAGTTTTACTGTGTGCTGAAAGAATTCTAAATTCATCATCTTCATCCATATTAAAAAGGTCATTTTCATCAACAAAAGAAGTTAAATAACTAAGGTTCAAAGAACTATTATCAGCTTGGTCTAAAACAACTCTAGAGCCACGTGGACGTCTAATTTTGTGTGGTTCACAAATTGTTCCTCCAATAATAATTTTTACTGGATTAGCAAGAGGATTTAACTAAAAATGAACAAAATATTTTAAAAAGAGAAAAGGATGTACCTCATCTTTAAACAGAGCACAAAGCTTTAATATTGACTCATTTGATACCTTAAATTAAAATATATTTTTTTTTAAATTAATTAAAACTATTTAATTAAAAACATACCAAAATACATCCACTCAAATCTACTTTCTCTAATTTTATTAAATTTCCAAGTTCAACAATACCATCATCACCCAAATAGCTACAATTCTTTAACACAATTCTTTGTAATTCCACACATCCATTATTGCAAATTGATTTTAATACTTGATTGTTTAAAGCTGCCAAACCACTCAAATCTAATTCTTCCAAATTTTTTAATTTTGCTAATAAACATAATCCATTAGTTGTTATTTCACAATCCGAGCCAGCAAATGAAAGTGTGAATTTTCGAAGATTTTGGAGATTATCAGTAATAGAAGAAAGTAAATCATCATCAACTAAAGTATTATAATCCAAACTAAAAGAAAATAAATTTAAAATAATTTTTAATAAAAGATAACCTCAAATTTTGAAGAGAACTAATCCTTGGAATTTGTTTGAAACCATCATTTGAAAAAAGAGGAAATACGCCACACAATGTTAAAGTTGTAAGTTCATTAAAATTACGGGAAATTAAACTATAAAACTTCAAAGTAAAATTTAAAAGTTAAGAAAACCTTAAACTCTCATCGTTTAATCTTTTGCATCCATCAAGTTTAAGAGTATGAATACAATTGCAACGAACACTGAGATCTTCAATTACATGATTGTCTAAAAGGATGCATCCATCCAAAAGAACCTGTAGTAAAAAAATTATTAAAATAGAAAATAATCTTTAAAAAATTCTTAATAGAAATAAGTATAAAATTTTAAAAAATAATTTTAATTAAAAAAATTCCTCCAAAAAATACCTCTTCAAGTGAAGTCCCAAAAAGAGTAAAAAAGCTTCCTTTTAGCCTTGAACAACCACGAAAATCAACAGAACGAAGTCTAAAAAATGTCTAGTTTAGTTTTTGCCCATTTTAGAAAAGTCGTTTATATGTAAGTTTTTAATATTGTTTATAGGTTATATTTTAATTCTAAAAATTCTAAAAATAATAAGAAATGCCGAGACAAACATCAAACATTTAGAAATATTTTGAACAACTTGACAAAACGACAACAAAATTTTCTAATATATTTCTAATACGAAGAATGGCATTACCTACTAGCCATAGATTTTAGTAGAAAAAGAAAAGCCTTTTCATTTGTTTGTGTCATTCCATAATAAGCAATTCTTGTTAATTTTGGAAAAGACTCTGACAAGACTCTTAATGTTTCAGGAGAAGCTGCAATACTTGAAAGATTGAGCTGAAAAAAAAAATATTTTTAATTTAAATTTAAAAAACAATCAAACATCAGTTAATTCCGGACAGAGAGCTCCAATCTCAAGAACAGAATTTTCATCAAATAATTGATGGTTTATATCGGCAAAACTTAATGATCGAATATGTGGGCCACAACGACGAAGAATTGCTTTTAAATGAGCATGACACATTAGAAAAGATTTGTTAAAATGACGAAGTAATTCTGGCTCTTCGCAAAAATGAAGAGAACGACTTTGGGCCCAAGCTTTTGAAGAAATCTCTAGCCAATGTTTATTGACACGTTCGAGCCGGATGCGATCCAATGGACCGACAAAAAATAGAATACGAGTCAAAGCTCGATCTGGAAGTTCATCCATAGGAATTGCGGTAGAGAGGGATGATGAAGCTAATGTCTGGATTTTTAAAATAAGTTTTAATGTATTTATTTAATTTTTAATAAAAACTTTTATACGCAAATTAATTGCAAATTTTTAGAAATAAAAGCAAAGATCGAAATTAAATAAAAGATTTATAAAAAAAATACCGCAGAGGAGCATGTTCCAGTTGAGGCTAATGAACTACCAGAGGATGTTCGGGAAAGCTTTCCAATTGAAAAAGATTCGTGATGAGATTCAGAATCTATCATTTTAGCGTTTGGAGAAGAAACAGTTCGTCTCCATGAAGAAGAAGAAGTGATATACTAAAAATAAAAAATGTCGAGATTTGACACCTTAGAAAGTATCTCCTAATTATATTAATAAAATAATACCGGCATTACAACCATTTGTTGTCCATAAAAGAGTAAATCCTCTGGAAGCGCTCGTTTTGCTTTTACTGCTGATTGGCCATTTCTAGAATAAAAATAAAGAGATAATATTTATAAAATAATTTTAAAAACTTGAACGTAATTAAACAGGTTCCGTGTAACTTCTTTTTTGGCATTGTTGCATAAGCACTTAATCCTTTTGTTGAAGGTATACGGCAAGATTGAACCTTAAAAAATATAAATTTATATCATAATAAAAACAAGAAGCAAATACTTTTCCAAATTTGCAAAAGAATGATTGTAATTGATTTCTGGTTACTTTTGAAGAAACATTGGTAACACAAATACCCTTTTCTTCTAGACTTGATTCTACTTGTCGAGCAGTAAAGGGAAGACCATCAACTCCAATATCCATAAATTCTTTAAAAAAGTATTTAATAAATTTAAAAATATAAAAAACCGTCAAAAACACTTCCAGGATCTTGTTCATCTCCAACAATCATTGGTAATAATCGTCTATATTTCATAAACTCAAGAGCAGAATATGACCAAGTTCTGCGAAGCCTGCCAACACTAAAAAACTTTACTCTAGTTACAAAGTTTTGGAAGGCTTCAGAAAGATTATTTAATCCTTGGCTCTCCAAATTATGACCATGAAGTCGTCGAAGCATTTTAAATGTTGCTTGTGAATGAAAAGCTTTTTCATTGTTGTAGGCGTCCATCTTAAATAAAAAAACTTTTACAAAATATAACAATTTAATTTTAAAAATTAATTGTAAATATAAAAATATTGCATAGGACATTTTGAATAATTAATTCAATGGGACATTTTAATTTTATGTATTATGGGTTTTAAATGAATTTTATATATCGATTTGTAATATTTTATTTTTGTTATATTTTACTACAAATATTATGCCATTTCGCCATAAAGTCAAGATTTCCTGTATCGTCATAATGAAATTCTCCACAATTTTTATGTTATTATTTTTTAATCATGATTAATTTTTTTTAAATATTCATATAAAGATGCATCAACTTGTTTCTAATATTAACAGAAAAAGGCTCAATTTACCTGGAAAAGACGATGTCGAAAATCCACTCCATTGGTTTTTTTTAAATATTAAAATTCAAATAAGATTTTTATTCTAGCAAAATTTGTCTTCAAATATTTAATGAGCCTTATAGCACAATCTGTGGACATACTTTTTGTAGAGCTTGTATTACTCGAAGGTATTACTCGTTTTTGTATTACTTATTTTTAATTTTTAGTATTCAACATTCTCCCCAATGTCCTATTTGTGACACAAATTTGGATGTAAAACGACTAAAAACTTTATGTCCCAATTTTACTGTCTCTTCAATGATTGATAAAATGCTAGTTGACGTTGAAACAAATGAAGTACATGGTAAAGGACACTCATCTCCTGACAATGGCCAGCCAGATAATGGTGATCAAATCTTACAAATGATACAGGCAAATTTTTAATATTAATTTAATAGTACCATTTTCATCCATTTTATGATTCATTTTTATTAATAGAATCAAAAGCTTTCATTGGAATCTGTTCAGCGCATCTCTGAATTGCTAAAACGTCGTCAAATGGAATTGGAATTGAACAACCAACAAATCCAAAATTTGCTTCTTAATGACTTCATTGATCGCATGATTGTTAAAAGAGAAAATACAGCAAAAATAATTCAAGCCGAGTTGGATACTTTAAGACGAGATAAACAACATGTTTTTGTTAGTTTTTTTGTTTTGTTTAAATAATTGAATTATTATAGAATACATTAAGCAGCCAACTCAGTCCAAGCTCTTTGCAACGCTTAGTTCCTGACAGTCATCAAATCGTGCAAGCATTGTCGTCTAGTGATCAAGCAGCATCTAATACTTCTGATGACCACTTGGCACCTTTGGCAGGAGTAAACCAACTTCGATCGGATTCTCCTTCTATTCCTCAAACACGTTCGATAAATCTTACCGAAAAATTGTGTCATTATCGTCTGAGAATGTGTCGACATGTTACATCTCTTGAATCTGCCTATTTTGGTTCTAAAACTGCTATCAATGCCAAGAACAGTGGTAAATTTCAAGGCAAGTTTTTTGCATGAATTAGTCTAAATTTTTTTTAAAATTTGTTTCAAATTTTTATCTTCATTTTCTTTTCAGCAGATAATGGACCTTCCATCGGTAGTGTTGACCTAGATGAATTTTCTGAAACACTTAAACGACTTTATCAATATGGAGATATGAAATTACTTGCAACGTTAAACTACAATTTGGAGTCTAACAGTTCACTTTCTATAGTTTCTAGTATTGGATTTGATAAAGATGGAGAATTTTTTGTGATCGCTGGAGTAGCAAAGAAAATTAAATTATATAATTATGATGCTGTTATTAATTTTGAGGGAGAATTACACTATCCGTTGGAGCAGTTAATTTGTAATTCAAAAATTAGGTATATTTTTAAAAAAAAAATACAAAAATAATTTATATGAAATATTATAAAATTTTTATGTTAGAATATTTTTTAAATCGGTCCACCTACCAAACATGGAATTTTCTTTTTAAGTACCTTTATTATTAATTTTCTATTTATTGTTAGTAATATCTCATGGAATCCTTACAACAAAAATATGTTGGCAAGTAGTGATTATGAAGGAACCGTTCAGGTCAATTATTAAATTTTGTTGTTTGGGTCTACTTTTTTCATTACAATAATGCTATAGATGAAAGAAATATTTAAATTATTTTTATATTTATCATTTCTTTCTCATTTATTTCCAATATTAATTTTTCAGCTTTGGGACACTGCAGCTGCCGTGTGCACTCGTACATTCAAGGAACATGAGAAACGTTGTTGGACGGTTCAATTCAATAATATTGACCCTCATTTAATGGCTAGTGGAAGTGATGATGGAAAAGTAAAGTTGTGGGCATTACATGCCTCCCAGTCTGTTTGCACAATTGATGCGCGTGTGAATGTTTGTTGTGTTTATTTTTCTCCAAAATATCGAAATCAGGTTTTTTAATTCAGACTTTTTAAACTTACAATTAATTTTATAATTTTAAGCTTGTGTTCGGCTCTTCAGGTTATTATTTTTACCTTTATTTTTAGGAATTTACAGAATAATTATAGATCATTGTGTACATCTTTATGATATTCGACAGCCTGGAAAACCGTTGAATGTCTTCCGTGGTCATAAAAAAGCCGTCTCATATGTAAAATATGCCAATGAGAACGAAGTTATTTCTGCGTGAGTTGTCTTTTTTATATATAATTTGGAGATTGCGCTTATTTGAAATATTTTAGTTCAACGGACAGCCATCTGCGTCTTTGGGACATAAACAGTGGAAAATGTCTTCAAACAATGCGTGGTCATCAAAACGAGAAAAATTTTGTTGGAATGGCGACAGATGGAAATCACGTTGTTTGTGGTTAGTTTTATAGAAAGATTTAACTAAAATTCCGCTCATATTTTTTAGGGAGTGAAAACAATCGACTTTATCTTTATTACAAAAAAGTCTTCGACCCTTTGCTTTCATTTGACTGCACCACACGCTCTGTAGATAACTCTCAACCATCATTTGCACCAGAAACAACGGCAGTGAATGCAACCTCTTGCTCTAATCCATCCCCTTCATTTTCTGAGCCTCCACCTACACAAGCTCACTCAACCAATGATTTTGTTTCAGCGGTTTGTTGGAAGCGCAACACAAATATCGTTCTAGCGGCCAATAGTCAAGGACAAACATTTATTCTTCAACTGCAATGACAAAATTGAAGCTTATGTGAGAAGACTGAACAATGATTTCCTCATTATTTTTTTTTCGGTAATATTGAACCTTGTTCCCCCCTTTTTCCTTCCTCAAAAGAATCATAATGGTAAAGAATCATAATGCCAACGCATGTACCAAGACCAACTGGCCATAGGTTCCGAAACGCGGAAGTATCGCCATAAAACCCAAAAATAACTTATCTGAATAAGATTTAATATTTTTTGATTGATAGATGCCACAGGGAAATGGAGTGAACTTGAGGAAGCAAATCTGACCATTATGATTCTTTTGAGGAAAGAAAAAAGGGGGAACAAAGTTCAATATTACCTTTTTTTCAATTTTAAAGACCTAATTGTAAATTTGTCCATTATATTTTTATCCCTGCCTCGTTTAATGTCTTGTTTTTTATGTGGATAATTTAACTAAAAATTAACCTTATATGTTCTTACAAGAGATCTTGTGTATTTGACAGCGTGAAAACCCTCCCCAAAAATCGACTTTATTGAAATTTAAAAATTTTTTTCATAACAATAGCAAAAAGTTACTAGAAGTCTTTCTTCATTAAAAAGTAACTATTCTTCTACCAGCGCGAATCAGATCGTACTGAATTTCCTGAATAACCACCACCTCGTTTTCCTCGAAAGTCGCGGCCTCCTCTTGAATTACTTGTTTTGTATGGACTTGCCTCACCTTCATCTATAAAATAAATTTTTAAAAGAAAAATTAAAAATTACCATCATATCGGATACGCTTTGGCTCTCCTCCAAAACCATCAAATTTTCCCCGCGCACTGCTTCCGCCTCGCCCACCTAAAAGTTTGGTTTATAACTTTAAAAATCAAGAAATAATAATCACCTCCTCCTCTGCCTCTTCCACCATATGAATTTTCATTTCCAGAATTCCAATCACGCTTTCTACCACCACCTTTACCACGTCCATCACGCATTAATGCAATTATTTCTAATTCTTCTGGGATATTCTGATTAGCTTCTTGTAAGACTTTGACTAGATCAGCTGCTTTTGCATTGTCTCCATTTGTAAAGAAAGAATAAGCAGTCCCCTAAAATTTTTAAAAGATTAAAATTTTTATAAAAATTAAAACCTTCTGCTCTCGACGCCCAGTGCGTCCAATTCGATGAATATAGTCCTCTGAATTATTTGGATAATCGTAGTTGATCACAAATTTTATGTCATGCACGTCTAAAATTAAAGAAAAATTAACTATAAATTGATAAAATTAAAGTCAAAATTTATAAAATTGTTCCTTTTCTTTTAATTTAATTCAAAAATTATACTTTTTTTAATTTCAATTTATTTTAAGTAAGAGTTTATTGCATTGCAAATAAAGCAATTGCAAACCTTACTCCAGCTGCACGCAAATGTCGCTATTTTAATAAGCGAACAATTGATGCGCAGAAATGAACAAATTTTATGCTCTCCACCTTCTAGACCATGAATATGGCCGCGAAGAAGAAAGGAAGCATTGACTAGTTTTTTCTTCTTTACCTATGCCCCTTGCTGCAACATCCGTAGCCAAAAGAATGCTCACTTTTCCTTGCTTGAATTCTAAAATTTAAAAATATTTTTGTACAAAAATATAATTTTATCTACGTTCTAAAACCCAATTTCGTTCACTTTGATCTTTATCTCCATGAATACACAATGCAGAATAACTAAAAGGAATTTACCTTAGAATACATGAAATTTAAAAAATACCCAGACTGGCGAACTAAACGAGAAAGTTCATCAGCTTTCCTTTTGGTCTTCACAAAAATGATTGTTTTTGATTGAACCTAAAAATATATATTTCCAAATTTAAATAAGTTAAAAACCTGTTTCGAAATATCTTCAAGTATCTCCTCGAGTCGTTTTGTCTTATTATACTCATCAATCACTTCAACATTTTGCTCAATATTGTGATTGGCAGAGAGCTCCAAAGAGCCGACAGTTAAATGAATTGGATTCTTTTGGAAATCTGCAGCAAGTTTACGCACATCTGGCCACAAAATATATGTAGATTTACATGTGATATTATTTTCATTTTTAATAAATACTTTATATTTTTAAGTATTAAATAATTAAATACTTTATAAATACCTCATAGAAAATAATTTAATAAACCCCACCTTGTGGCCAAGTTGCCGAGAACATTAATGTTTGGCGATCATTCTAAATTATGGAAATTAAATCGTAAAATAAGGAATGTACTTACTCGAATTTGCTTTGCAATTTTACGTATCTGTGGCTCGAAACCTAATAAAGATAATCTTGTTAATAGCTGGAAAATATTTACCCATATCTAACATTCTATCAGCCTCATCCATTATAAGCAAAGAACAACGTTTTAACTTAACAACACCCGTGTCAATAAAATCCATAAGACGGCCAGGCGTGGCAACGCAAATATCAACTCCTTAAAGGTACAAAGATTAAAACTTCAAACTTCAAAAAAGCGCTGAACAAACCTCTTTTCATAGTTCCCATCTGTGGCCCCTTAGCAGAACCGCCATAACAACAAGCAAGACTAATCCGCATAACTTTGCAGTACTCCTGTGCTACTTGTTCTACTTGTTGAGCAAGCTCACGTGTTGGAAGTAGAATAATGACAGCAGGTCCATCTTGAATATTTCGCGTTGGCTGTGATTGCACATGCACAATAGAAGGCAAAATGAAACCAATAGTCTTGCCAGAACCAGTTTTCGCGATTGAGATCTATAAGATGATAAATAATATTGCAGATAAAGAGAATAAAACCAAGTCATGACCACTCAAAGCGACCGGCCAAGAAATGCTTTGAATTGGTGTTGGTTTTTGAAAGTGAGTCAGCAGAAGATTAACAATCATTCCTGAAAAACGAATAATAATGAAAGCTCAATGAATTTAATAATAAAATAAGATTAGAAAATGAACTAGAAAGAGCATAAAAACCTGGAAAAGTTGATTCTTCAAATTCAAAAATTGGACATGGCACATCTTCGCCGTTCAGCGTTACATCATTCTCAACCATCCAATGATCAACATCGGCCTGATCGCGAGCTTGCACAGAAGCAACTGGCGTATAATTGTCTTTGCTAATAGGCGTCAAGGTTGATAAGTTGCTGTCACTTTTCTTCACTTCATTAAGGTCATTGGAATACCAAGAACTATATCCGCCAGTTTTTGAAGTACCACCTCCACCACCATTAACGGCGCTACTCCCAGAGTTGAATCCACCTTTGTACCCACCACCATTAGCTGCAGCAGACCCAGAAGAGGAATTTGGCCAATTGTAATTCGGCTGAATTAAAAAGATCAAAATTAGTATTTTCAATTAACCTGTTGTGAACGACCGCCACGGCTGTTGCCATAAGCATTTCCATTAAAGAACATTTTAAGATATTAAATCTGATTCCTGAAATAAAAAATAGGTATATAAAAATGCCTGAGACAAAATTTAAACAAATTATCAAAAAAAGCAACTAGTTAATACACTTGCTGAAACTAGTGTGTTTCCTAGATTACGAAACATCATAAAAATATTGATTGTTAACAACTTGACGTGAACTCAAAAAATTATAAAAAATCTCTAAAACTGCTTCAAATCGAAATCCAAAAATTCGAAACACCAACAGACAAAATGCCTATGATGTCAAATATGTACTAAATCAAATAAAAAAATCTATTTTTTTTTATTTTTAAAAATTGTGAGTAAATTTTAATTATTAAAAGTTTTTATGAAATTGCAATTGTCAAATTACTAATTCAATTTAAATAAGAATAAATTCTTAAAATTTTTCAAAATATTCTCTTTCAATTTATTATCCTTTTTTTTTGTCTTCTTTATTGTATTAAACATTTTGATTTATCTTCATTCTGATTATAAGGTATTTCATTTGGTAAAATATATTTATTATCTGATATAAATAATTTTTTAAATATTTATTTTAAAAAATATTTTTACCTTTATGTTTAATTATAATACGTTTAATTTGAAATCTTGTTTTTTCTTGTCTATATTCACATTCCCAAATTATTAATAAAAAACGAATTTTTGGATTATTAATATTTTCAATTATACATTCTTGTGTATTACATAATTCTCCATTTTCATTAATTCTTCTTTTTTCTTTAAATTTTGGTTCTTCTTTAAGATTTGGACCATTCCAATCAATTGAAATAAAATCTATATTAGATATCATTTTTTTATAATTTTTTGAATTTATTGCATTCTTTTAATAAAAAAATATATTTAATTAATTATTTATTTACTTACATCAACAATTTTTCTATACATTGTAAAATAACTTGATTTTAAATCAAAAATAACTTTTTTAAAACGATTTCCATAATTAAATAAAAAATTTAAATAATTTTCATTATATTCTGAATAATCAAATTCTCCATTATTTTCTTCATGATTAATAATTATTTTAATTATTCCATTAATTGTTAAATTATTTGAAATAAAATTAAAAGAATTAAAATCATAAATTGGATGATAAAGAATTAATAAAATATTTTTAAAATAAAATTGATAATTTTTAAATAATAAATTAATTAATTTTAAATTAAATATTCCTTTTTCAAAAATTCCATTAATAAAAAAATAATTAGAGAATTGATCTAATATATAACGAATAATAAGTAAATCATTAATATTTGAAGGATAACGTGGTAAACGAAATATATATTTTGGTAATTGATTAATAAATGATGTTTTTGGTTGTTCATTTTCTGCTAATTAATTTTTTGAAATTAATTTTATTTTTAAAATTTATTTTTTAATTTTCAGGTATATTTAAGAAAAATATTTTTTAATTTATTTTTTTTTATTTTTAAAATATTTATTTACATACCTTCTTTTTCATATATTATCAAATCTATATTACGAGCAAAACATTGACTAATCATATTTTGATTTTCCATTCCTGTATCAAATTTTGTAAAATATAAAGGAATATTTTCATCTATTGCAGATTTCCACTTTTTAAATAAAATTAATTTAAATAAAAAAATATTTTCTTTTAAACCTTTTCTTTTAATTCTTTATTTAATCTGAAATTAAAAACTTCTTTTTTACATTTAAAATCATTAATTGAATAATGAATTGTTAAATGACTTATTTCAATAGAAAATATATCCTTAAATTAAAATATTTTTTTTAAATTTATTTTTATTAAAATTAAACCAAAGAAAATGTTTTAAATTCTTCTCTTGCCAATTCTTTTTTATATTTTTCTATAAATTTATTTAATTGTTTATTTGTTTGTTTTAAAATAAATAATTGATTAAAATTAAGATATTTAAATATATCTAATTTTATTTCATTAGGTAAATAGTAGTAATACATTTATTTTAATTTAATATTTTCTTTAAAAATATTTCAATTTAATATTATTAATTATTTTAAATATTTAATATAGTGCTAATAAAATTAAAATATAATTTTTATTTTATAAACATATTTAAGACAAATTGGTTAAAAAATAAAATAAAATATAAAATTTTAGTTAAAAATGAAAGTGCGAAAAAATAGAAATCATTTCTAGCACAAAAACTTCAATCAATATTTGTATAATTCTAACAAAAGTACAGCCAATCCAATAAATAAATATGGATGATAATCAAATTTAAAATTAATTAATTTAAAAGAATTTACATTTTTTGTAAATAAAAAGAGCTAATAAATAATATTTAATATTTCAAAGTCAAATTATATCATAATCATATTTTACTGTACATATTTCTCAAAATTTTGTATCAAATGTGAAATTTATTTTTGGCTAAATATTAAAAATTAATTTTTTTTAATATATTTAAGAAAAATTTTAAACTTTATTTAATAACATATCCCGATATTTTAGGAAATAAA
>ABLG01001780.1:0-14135 GCA_000172435.1 Meloidogyne hapla
AATGAAATAAAGGTAACCAATAAAATAATCAAATATTTTACCTTAAATGGATTTAAGGTAAAAGCAATTAATTATCTTTTCATTTTTTTACTTCCAAGTCCCATATAGATTTATATTATAATTGACGATTTTAAATAAGCAAGCTCTTTTAAAATTAATTTAAAGAAATTATAAAGTAAAGAGTAAAAAAGTATTTGTTGTTAATAAAAATTTAAAAAAAGAATTAGATTGGAGAAAGAAGTAAAAATATTAAATGTGTTAGAGGAATTAATCTTGTGCTCAAAAATAAATTACAATTCCAAGAATAAATTAAATAGAAATATATTGGCATATTTAAAGGATTAAATTAAAAATTAATATAAAAATATTTAAATACAAAAATTTGAATTTTTTAAACATAAAAAAATTTGAAAAGTTATTTCAGACTTTTCTTTTGCCTTACATAATTCTATAAACATTTTTCCATTAAAGCAAAATGAATTTTTTGTAAAGGTTTCACTGACGCGGGCTTTGAGATAAATTATGAATACGTAAATATAAATAAATGAGTGTAATAAATACCGTATTTTCTCCAATTGAATGACTGGTCACTCTATTTTTCAATACTCCCTCAGAGGGTCATTCTATTGGAGACGGTCATTCAACTAGAGAGGGTCATTTTATTTTTCAATTAAAAACTTTGGATTTGGGGTTGATTTGATCCACTTCTTGATCAAATCAAGCAGTGGATTTGATCATCCTCTGAACCAACTGAGGCATTGGATATTCCACAAAATCCAATGCCGCAGCTGATTTGGTCGGACCAGGTTCCACGTCGGATAGAAAATAAAAAATAAAATTAAAGTAAAATTAGAAAAATAGATTAGAAATATTTTAATTAAATTTATTTTAATTAAATATTTTAAATGATTTTAAAAATAAAAATAAATTAATATAAAAAAATTTTTTTATTTAATAAAAGCTCATGGTTATGTTTTATTTACATTTTTATTTTAGTGATGATATAAATTATTTTATCAAATAACCACTAAAATTGATAAAACATATAATTTTTGTGCTTTTTAGTGATTTTTATATAAAACTACAATTAAATAAAATATTTTTTTTTAATTTTTACAAAATTGATTTAGGGTTTACCTATATTTATAGTAGGGTCGCACTCCCATACACCGACCCCAGAGGACCTTTTTCAACCCCGTAAAATAAATTGTAGGGGGTCATTCTATTGGATACGGTCATACAACTAGGAGAGGGTCATTCTATTTTTCATTACCATCACAAAGGGTCATTCTAATGGAGACGGTCATTCAACTAGAGAGGGTCATTCAATTGGAGAAAATACGGTATTTAAAAAAAGAAAAATATTATTTAAGCTTTCACAAATCTTAAACGATTTTATTATCCTTTTTTAGATTAAATATGTTTTTCATTAAAATCAAAATGAAAAAAAATAATTTAGATATATTTATTTATAAATTAAATAAATATTCTTAACAATTTTATTTCCCTACTCATAACATTTATTTTAAAATATACCTCTCTTTTTTTCTATATATTCTATAATTAATTATAAATATTCAAAAATATTTTGTTAATATACATGATTATTAACAATATTTTCTGTAGTTGTATTATTAGAAAAATGGGGTAAAGTTTAGAGTTAATAAATTTAAATAATTTAAAAATTCATAAAATAAAAGGTATAAAATAATAAGAATTATTTTTGTTGATAAATATTATTTAATTAATTAATTAAACTTGAACAGAATATAAAAAAACCTTTAAATTTTGAAATACTTTTCCCTGTTTCATTGTCTGAAGAAGTTACACGATAAAAATTAAAAGAAATTGTTGTTTCTTCATTATCACTTAAATTATTATTTTCCCCCTCCTCTTCACTATTTTCTGTAGTTGTATTAGAAGAAAAAGATTTTTTAGATGATTTATCATTATTTAATGAAGAATTACTCGAATAAAAAGTATTATTTGCCTCAACAGACATTTTTAAATATTTTTTGTTTTTTTCACATAAAAAATCAGAAAAAAATTTATTTAAAAGAAATTTGATCTAAAAGTGATGAGAAAGAATATTTTCTTGATATAACTCTATTTTAAATGACATTTTGCTAACACAAATAAAGTTTTAAATGAAAATAATGCTCAAAAAGTGTCCTTAAAATAAAATCAATTGAAATATTAAATTTAGAAATGGAAGGCAAGAAATAGAGGAAATATTTAGAATATTTACACAAACATTTTTTTGTTTGGGAAAATGTGTTTAGATTTGTTATTCTTCATATTTCCCGTTTCCATTTTTGTTAAAGATTGGAAAAAAGAATTTAAACAAAGAAAATATGTATTAGATAATTAAATTTAAATTTATTAATAATTATTTTAAAAATTATTAGAATGTTTTTGTTTTCAAATTTCTAACTTATTATTACATACAATTATTAAAAATATGAGGAAATCTGACAAAAAATAATTTAACTTAGTTTATATTTTAAAAGTTTTTAGAAAAGTTTAAAACTTTCAATGTTTGGAAGCTTTTCGGCAACATTTCAATAAATGATTGGATGAAAATCATTGACTGACTTTTTTACATTTAAATAAGAAAAAAAGAAAAATAAACAAAAAATAAAGCACGAGCGCGTAATTTGAGAATTTTTGGTTGAAGTGGAAAGAAGTACAAAAAGTTCATCAGAAAATAATCGTTATCGAAAATAAATTTAAAATATTTTAACGAAAATAATTTAAAGAAACAACAAATATTTGAAAAGATTTTTTGAATTTATTATCGAATCCTCCTAACAAATTTATCCTGAAATAAAATCCCTGAGGATACAATAAATAGTAATTTCTAGTTATAAGGAAAAAACTGTCCACAAAATATTTACAACAAAAAATTATTGAGAAAGATAAGAAATTAATAAATATTATACGAAGAATTACAAGTAGTAAAAGATCATTTCTTTTATAAATATGACAGGAAATGAGGAGATTATTTTAGTAAATCGATTGACAAATAAAATTTGTTTTAGTTAAATATACATATTTAAAATATGTATATATTTTTATAAAGTAAAATCTCGAAATAATGAATAAAAATGAGAAAATATTAAAATCAAATAAATTATCTCAAAAGGTGCCGAAATCATAAAAAATAAATTGATAATATCTAATTCATTGGAAAAGCAGAGAATATTAATAAGAATTTCTCTAAAAATAACTTAAGCCATTAAAAATTATTAAAGATAATAAAAATATTTTTATTTATTTTAATAAATTTTTTGAGACAAATAATTTGGAAACTGGTTCGAGAAATTCTTCTATTAAAAATTAATTGTTTATTTTAAAGACAAATTGTCCAATAATTTAATAAAGTAAACAATGTTTAAAAATATTTGATATTCTTTGATAATGATTTATTAAGTACCTAATTTATATTTTTTAATGTATTTAATAAAAAAAGGTTGAAATCAATAAAATTAATATTTTAAAATAATTATATTAATTTACTTAAAAATTAATAAAAAAGAAAAATAATTTTAAATAAATAGTAACTAGATATTTGTAGAAAATCAAGAAAATTTTATAAACAAAATTTTTAAAAATAAATTCTGAAATTAAAAAATGAAAAATTAACTTTTAAAAAATTATTTTTTATTAATTATATAATATATAATACAGTAATATGATTAAAGTTAATAAAAAGATTTAAATATTGTATATATTAATCAACCCGTTGGAAAGAAGTTTTAAAGTTGAGGTAATCAATGTTTGATACAAAATTTAATATTATATGCCCCAATTAGAGAATTGAAACTTTGACAAGAAAATAACAAAGAAAAACTTAAAAACCAGGACTTTTGGCTAAACCCAGTCAGATATCTAATACTACCAATAAATCAAACCCGACGAAAATGACTTTAATGGTAAAAATATTGTCCAGAATGTGTAGACAAAAACCAAATTGGACGAGTGACTCAGACAGTCAATTCCCATCAATGAATATTGTCTTGTAAATAGATACTAATAATTATCAAATGATAAGGGCCAATGAATTTGTAAAAAGTTTTATAAATTAAATATATTATTTCTGGTCAACCTACAATTTCCAGCTGTTTTTTCCTTTCCACTTTGACCAGTGCTGCAAGGCTGGTCGTCGTTGTTTTTATTCTTTAGAAATTTTAACATTTTTTCTTATTATTTAGAAATGACGTTTATTTTTTTATTAAATGATAAATCAATTGATAAGCTTCTTTTTATTCTTTTTCCAAATTCTATTTATATCTAATTTTGCAATGTCTCTCCAAAAATGACGAATTTGAAGATATTTAAAGGTAAAAACAAGTTTTAAGCTAAAAATGTTCTTTTTCTTTTTGTTTTATTCTGTTACTCTTTTCTTTTGTTGTTTTTCTTAAAATATTTGCCAAACTCTAAAAGAATTAAATTTCTTTTAAATGGTTGCGCAGAGAGGAGCAGAGGTGTAAAAATGAAGTTAATTTGTTTTTGCTGAATGTAGTGAATGAGAAATAGTTTTAATGGAGTTAGAAAAACAGCGGAAAGCTTATTTTTTATTTCTTTTTATTTGAAGGACGAATTGATTGATTAAAGATGAAAAACGTTTTCAATTAAATTAATATATATTATACTAAAATATTCATTTATTAATTAAATAATAAATATAAAAATGTTTAAGGATTATTTAATTAATTATTGGAAAGTAAATTAAAATTTTAGGTGTTATTTTAAAATATAAAAATTTATTGTAGTAAATGATAAAGAAAATAGTAGACACTCGTATGTTAAAAAATCGACTGAGGTATTTTAGGTGTTTGGATGGTTTCTATTTCCCCTTTCTTCAACCATTTAAAATTCTTTTCAATTTTCTTGTATTTCTAACAAAAATATTTATACAATAATTATTTTTGTTTTTTTATTATTTACTCTAAAATACTGCGCAATAGAAATAATTTGTTAAAGATTGTATTGAATTGTTTTTTGAAAAAAGTGATTCAATCAAAAGTGTCTAACATATTTGCGTCAAAAAGTAAATAATGAGTAAAACAAAAAAATAAATAAAATTATATTTAAATTGTCTTAAAACTTCTTTTTTATCATAGATTAGTTAAGTTAAGGTTATTCCCAATTTTAAATCACGAGAAGTTTTTTAAAATTAATTTTGTCTAAAACTTAATTTCCTTAAACTAAAAAAGGTTAATCTTTGAAAAACTAAATGAATAGAAATGAAAAAAAAAAATTTTTATCAATACTATATTTTCGATACTATATTTTTAAGAAGAAAAAAGGTGTAAAAAAGAGGAATGAAATAAACCTTAAGCCGTTTTAAAGGCAGCTGACGTACTTACAGCTATAGTTAATTTTTAATATGCAAATCGATGTGTGTGCGCTAAATATCATGAAAAATAAAAATGAGAGAAATAGTATATATTTGACTCAATAAAAATGAGAAAATAAAGAGAAAATAAAATAAATTTTAGATTAAATATATTTAAATAAATTTATTGAAATCAATTGATAAAATTTAAAAAATAAATATTTTTTACAAAATTTAATTTTTCTTAATATTAACTTGCTTTTTGAGCTTTGATTGTTTGCCTTTTATTGAATAGAAAATTATGTATGAATTTATTGATGTTTTGTGAAGTGATTTAAAAAATAAAATTTTATTTTTTCAAATTATTCACCAAAAAGAATTCTTTTATAAAAAGGCATTAAATTTAAAAGATTTTCTATTGCTTGATATAAAAATAAAAAATAGAGTAAAATATATTTTTTATATTTAAAAATAGAGATTAAACTTAAACTTAAAAATATTTCCGTGAATTTTTCTTTGTTTATATTTTTACTGATTCACTCTTTTTAGTGAATAAAATGTAAATCAGTGAGAAGGCTCACCTTTTCTAGAATATCATTAAACGCTAAAATTCTGCCTCTATAAAGCAATAAATATATTTATGTTTCTATTTTTAGATTTTAAAATAATCTAAATTTAGAGATGATTGGTAGGGTTTTTAATAAACAAATGGAATAAAAGGAATTATTTGGGCTCATTCATAGAAATTTGTTTAAGAGTGGAGTTAAAAAAGTGTTTAGAGAAAAACAAAGGTTTGAGGGAATTAATAAATATTATTGTTATTTATTGAAAAATAAAATTGATTTTAAAATTTAATAAAATATTTTGAAAAAAAATAAAAAAAAAATAAATTTAATATCTAGTAAAGATAATAAAGAAATTGAGAATTGAGTTTAGAATAAAATAAAAAGTTTTTAAAAAAATTAAAAATCCATAAATGAGAGAGAGAGAAGAGAAACAAAATATATTAATAATATTTATTTACCTCTAATGAAATCCACGAATTCTCATATTGTTTGCTTTTAGTGATACTACTCTAAAATTTACTTAAACAAAATAAAGTGAGTGAAGAAAAAAATTGCCAAAAAATATTTAGAGGAAAATGAAAAAATTTATTATTTAAATTAAATAAATTAATAGAATTAATTTTTAAACTAATCTTTTTTATAAAAAGAAAATTTAAAATAAAAAGAAAAATATATTTCCAATACAAAAAAGAATAATTGTAAAGGACAAAAAATATATTTATTGGTGCCAATGAAAAATAAAAGTAAAAATTTATTTATTTATTAAATGTTTTATAAAAAAGATTAATAAATTTAATTTATAAAATTAAAAAAATCTTTAAAAAATAATATAATAATAAATATTTTTTGATAAACGAATGATTTTTTAAATAAGAGAAAATGAAAAGAACTTAAAAATATTTTTGTGTGGGATGTATAGGTGAAGCAAATGATTGATTGATGATTAAATGTTCAGAGGTAAGAAATATTATATAAAAAACTTTTAGACATTTTTTTAGAATTTTTTAAATTATAAAAAATTTTTTCTCCATTTAATATACATTTTCATGGCATTTCTAAAAATTGATTTTCTGTAAAGAAGAAATAAGGAAGAAATGAAATGGCAGTGGCAAAAACTAAATAATAGTAAGCTGCCAGCCGGTAGTTTCTCCACGGCGAGCAAAAGAAGCTATGGAAATGAGGAAAAATGAGAAATTTTAGCTAACGTCAAATAAAATATTTAGTTAGAAAATATTTGAATAAAAGAAAAGAGAAAGTAAATCGACTATGGCAATTTGTTTGAGACAAAGAAAAATAAAATAAAATAAAAGGACAAAATATATGTAAATGAACTTAAATATGAATAAAGAAAAAATATTAGGGATTTATTAAATAATTAATTTAAATAAAGACCTAATTCTTTAAAAAAAGAAGTTAATTTTAGTCTTAATTTGGCATTTAATAATTTTATAAAAAACTAGACTATAAATTTTCCTTTAAAGAAATTAATTAAATAATTACTAAATGAGAATAAAATTTATATAATATTAATAAATAAATTAAATAAAAATAAAATATTTAGAATAAAATGAAAGGAAAAAGTTTGTTTTCAAGAATAGCTTAAAAGCCAACTTTTGCCAACTTCCGGAGCATTAACATAGTTGTTAGGAAAAGCATTCAACTGAGAAACAAAGAAAACAAAAAAAATTCTTAATTGAGTGGAAGAAGAAAATATTTGAAAAAGAATAAAAATATACCTATTTTCGATATTTTTATTGTAAAATTTCCTTTCCTTTCTTTAAAAAATTTAAAATTAAAAAAAATCCAAAGAAAGAAAATATAATCAATTTTGTACTATTAAATAAATAAATATTTTTAATTTTAATTTTATTAAAAAAAAGAGAAAAAAGATAAGAAGAATATAAAGAAAATAAAAATGTCTTTAATTTTTGGATTTTACGACGATAGATAACAAATAAGTGAAAGGATTACAGATTGAATTTTTAAATAATGCCATTGATAAATATGTATTTAAATTAATAAAAATATAAGAAATGAGAGTGAAGGAAAAATAAATATTCTCAAAAAATATATATACGTTTTTATCATTTATTTGCCCTAATGCTTGTGCTTCTCTTAACATAATACATAGTGCCCGCCAAACAAATTCCATGTGGGAATATTTATGTAAAAATGCTAAAAGAATAACAGAGAGAATGTATGGCTTTATTTCCTTATTTTATTTTAGCCATTCTGCTGGTTTTTTTACTTTCATCCAATTTCTTTTACTAACCCTCACATTGAAAAAAAGTTAAAAAATAAAAATGTAAAAAAATATTAATTTGTAAAGAATAATGATATAAAATATCTCTTTAAAAATACTTAAAAATGCATAAATTCTTTTAAAAATTGTTTAGTTAATTAAATCAATAATTAATTTTCTATTTCTTTAAATACTTGGAAATTTTAAAAACTACTTTTTTTCTTACTAAAGGAATTAACTAAATAAATTTAAACCCATAAATAATTCTAATAATTCAAAAAGCAACGAAAAGTTAGAAAGAAAACTGACATGAACTAAACTTTAATAATAATCTCTTTTCTATTATTTATAAGAATATTTTTTTAATTTCACTCCAAAAGAGATGCCCAAGTACAGAAAGACTTTTAATTTGTTTATTCCCATTTATTTTTACAAAAATATATATTCTTTTTTAATATCCAAACCATTTGTGTGCACGACCACATGATGACTGGAAGGATGATATAAATGATAGGCTTGATCGTTCTGGTGAGCTCTCCGACCTCCACTATTACTACCATGTCCACTTCCACCTCTCTCCATGGCAATAACAGCTGCATTGGCATGATTATTACCCATTTTTGTTGTTTAATATTTTTTAATAAAAATTTGTCAGTAAATTCATTAAATATATTTATTTTATTTTTATTGTTGTATTATGAAGATATTGTTAATTTAAATCCAAAAAAGGTAGCCAAAAACGGAATACGTTTGATTAACTTTTTTTATAAAAATATCTTTTTGTTAAAAAAAGTAATTATAAAATTAATTATTTTGGTATATTACAAATCTACAAATTTAAAAGAAAAATAAAATTTTAAATTTACAAAAATATAAAATTTCATCAGGTAATAAAGTTTTATTTATTATTTAATGTATTTTTAATAAAAAATACATTATTTTATTATCTTTACTTCTTAAAATATTAAAAGTTGAAAAAATAAATTTTGATTGTTTAATGTCGCCGCAAAAGATATAATTTACATCACACATCTTAAACGAGTGTTATGTAAGTAGTTAAAAATCTGCCAAATGTACTACTTCTTCTAGAAAAATACTTTTTGTTTCTCTTTCTATTGTTTTGTTGAATATATTTATTTGGAGTATTTCCGTTCCCACATATACTTTCCCTCCCTAGCCATTTCAATTCTTTATAATCTCCTGTCAATGAGAAAAAAACAGAAGCATGATCATCAATGGCAGCTGATTGCAAAAGACGATCAAACTCTTGAGAAGATATACTTTTTAGAATGAAAAGAAGAGAAGAAATATAAAGCAAAAAAGATTTTTCTTTTCTTTTTTGATGAAATTGTTTTTGATACTGCCATTCCATTGATTCATCTTTTTTTCTTTTTTTTCTTTTGTTGATCTTTAAAATTGAGCCAAGCGATTTCACTAAATATTCTTCTTTTTCTCAAAAAAATGTACATAGGCATATTTAAAACAGAAAAAGCTGGCAGTTAGTAGAAGACAAGAATTTTATATTTATCCTTTAAACTTTACTGATCAAAATTAAAAGAAAAACTACAAGGTTAAAATAAATGAAAGATAGAAATTAAAGGTAAGATTAATTTAAAGATTCATTGAACTTTTAATGAAATTAAGAAGACATTTGGTCTAATTAATGTTGATAAAAATATTTATTTAATTGTTTTTATAAAAGAAAAGAATCCAAGTGAAATTCTTATAAAATTTAATAAAATATTTAAAAATATAAATATATTTAAAAAAAACTTACAAAGAATTCCACAAATATAACCATTTAATTCTTCTTCAAATTTTATGTCAATTGATGAATGAAAATAATTTAAAGATTCTTTATTATTTAAATTAATTGTTGGTTGTTGTCTAAAAGAAAATAAATTGTTGTCTACTACAATACATTTTTCTTTCTAAAAATATTTTTTTTTCAAATTTATTAAAAAAACATTATTTACTTCATTAAATTCATTAAAAGAAGAATTTTCAAAAAATTTAAGTAAATGTCCAGGTAAAGCTTTGAAACCAAAAATATTTGCATATAAACGCCAAAATATTTGCCATTGGGTGGTGTTTAGTGAAGTAGCCAACCGACAAAGCCATTGATCCCAAAATTGATAATTCTCTTTAAAATTTATTTTTCTATTTTCTTTTTTTTTTAATTTTTGTTTTAATAAGGCAGAAATATATTTTTATTTATTTTTAAAAAAATATTAAATAATTACCTAATATATTACTTGACAAAAGACCAGAAATGACTAAAGCTTGAGGAGATGTTAAAATAGCTTCAATAATTATTTTATCTTGATTAAAATTCTCTTTTTTATAATTAAATAAATAATTCTTTTGTTGAATTAATGTTTTCTTTAATTAATTTATTTTTAAATAAATATTTAAATAATTAACCTCTTCTATTTGAAATCCTGATGATGAAGATGGTAAATTTTGATAAGAAAAAGAAGGTAAAGAAGAAGAAGAATTATCAGGCAAAGAAATTTTTAAAATTTGAGGAGGCATTTGTCCAATTACTTTTTTTGTTTTTAAAGATTTTTGTAAATTTGCTATACTTTCTGTAGGCATTAATGGAAATGGTGGACAAAAAGTTTTTTCATTGAAATTATTTGAATAATTAAAATTATTAGGTAAACAACATTGTAATGAAGTAAATCCAAATTTTCCCTTAAAATTTATTTTTTTAATTTAAAAGAATTAATTTTAACTGATGTTGAAGGATTAGATAATGTTGGGAATTCTTCTTCAGATTGTTGAGAATCTATTAAATTATTATTTGTTTTTTGGACATTAGAGAGTATTTCATCAGATAATTCTGTTAATTTATTATTAATTTGGAATGGAATATTATTAATAGAATTAAATGAAAGAGCATTTCTTCTCTTTTCTAGAGGCATCTTAAATTAAATAAAATTAATAATTTTAAAAAAAAATTCCAGTTATATTTCCCAATATCAATGGAATTGATAAAAATATTTTTTTTAATTTTAGGAAATTGGATGAGAGTTTTATTTAAATATTAGAATATTTATTTAAACTAATTATTAAAATTTGTTTTTTTAATTTTAAGAAATTTTATAAAATCTGGAAATTATAAAGAAATAATGGACAGACAAAACGCATTCAATGCTTTTTGTTATTTGTCTACTTTTCAACAAAGACTAAACAAATTCCCGAATGTCCGAATTTAGCTACATATATATTTATTTATTTATTTATATTTTCTTTTTTATTTACAGTCTCTCTCTTTCTAATTGTTATTTTTTTTCTTCTTGGATTTGTCGATAGTCAATTTGTTTTGCGCAAACTATACAAACATTGGTCAATTTTCAGCAATTTCTTTCTTTCCATAAATTTGTTTGCTCAAAGTTGTTACAAAAGAATGGAAGGAATATATACAATTTAAATCAATAAACTTAAAAATCTTCATAAAAATAATATTTAAACTGAATATTAAAGAAATTGAATGAATTATATATAGCTTTACAGAATAAATAAACACTTTTGAAATAAGCTGACCTAGCGTCAATAAGCGTCAATGAACCTTTCGTTAATGAAATAAATACTAAAACTAACTTTAGAAATTACTAACGGCGCAAGAATCAATTATTCTAAATAATGGAAGATACAAAAGAATATTCATAATATAATACTATAAATGAGTCAAATATTAGGAAATAATGCGAAAGTACCATAATAATAATAATTATAAATTAGATTATTGTACTAGACAAGACCTAGTGGTAATTTTTTCCAAGTCAATTGGCATACATATACAGACGTTAAAAGCTGAAAAATGAGGTTGTATTCAATCGTGACTTGTTCAATCGAACTTTATACAACCTGAACCTTTCCCTACAACTTTCATTGAAGCTTTCCGATTTATTTTTCTATTAATTATTAAATATATAATTTTGTTTTTCCAAATTATTTTTAAATTTCTTTTTAATTAATTCAATTTTCGCATTTAATTCTTAAAGCATTTTAAACTTAAATCGGTACTATTGGGTTATCTCCCCGCATTTTCCTTTTCTTCTCCTTCCTTCTTTTCTCCTTCACAAAATGGTCAAAGAGTAATAATGGTCAGACGAATAAAATATTTAAATTTATAAAATACAAAATAAAAAAAGTGAATATAAACATCATTTTGGAGGCCAAATCTCTGCTATTTTCTTACAAATCCATTCAAAAAAATTTTCTTCTTTAGCACAAACTTTTTAGATAAATCGAACAATCGTAACATATGGAAGCCGGTTTCCTTCTAACCAATTTCCGACTCGCATACTGACTTCTGACCGACAAAATTCGATTTGCAACATTTCCATCTAACCTGCTTTCCAATGCTTAACCTCATTTGATGTCCATTCACACAAACTTTGTTTGTTGGTAGAATGTTTTTTGACTGTCTTCAGTTTGCGGATTGCTATAAATATCCATTTATCTGAAAACAAATTTAACACAAACTGCTTTAAAAAATGACGCCGTTCCCAGAATTAACTGCCTTTTTAAATAAATTTAATCCTTGACCATTATTACTCTTTGACCATTTTGTGAAGGAGAAAAGAAGGAAGGAGAAGAAAAGGAAAATGCGGGGAGATAACCCAATAGTACCCTTAAATCTTTAATAATTTTTAATTTATTTTGATAAAATACATAAAGCATATAAAAATTTAATAATAAAATTATTTTTTATGAAAATTTTTTTATTTTATTTTTATTTAATTTTTAAATTATTTTTTTTAATATTTAATATTTTTTAAAAATTTTTAAATTAAAATATTAAAAATAAAAATCCCTACAAAATTACTATTATTTTAATTCATTAATATTCTTTTGTTTATTTGTAGATAAATATAAGAGAAATAGAAAAAAAAAGTTGAATTTATTTTATTTTATTTCATTCACATTATTTATTTGTAATAAATAAATAAATATTTAATTTTTTCAAAATAATAAAGAGAAATGGGCATTAGTAGTGCAGATCGCGGTATTTCAACAGTTTTAAATCTTTTTTCCATTCTTTCATTGCCATTAGCTCCTGAAGAGTTAGACCGTGATATGAGTATAATTAATAGGTTATTATATTATTTAATTTTATTAAAATAATTTTAAATTTAAAAAAAAAGACAAGTTCAAGATTTGGTACCAAAATTATTTTCACACTACGAAAAAGAATCCCCACCAACACCTACCAATGGTGGACCTGTTGAAGTTTAATTAAAATAATTATTTAATATTTTTATTTAAATTTTAATAGATTGTTAGTTATTTAATGGTTGATCATATTGAAGAAATGGTGTAATTTAATTAGAAATAAATAAATATATATTTTTTAGAATGAATTCCAGCAATCATTAACATTTCATGCAACACTTATTTTAGTTAGAATATTTTTTTTAAATATTTTTAAATTTAAAATAAATAAAGAATTGGTTGGATAATCGTTTATCATGGGACCCTATAGATTTTGGTCAGTTGGACAAACTTTCATTTACTGGTTTTGATTTAAACAGAATTTGGTCTCCAGGTGTTACTGTTAAAGGACTGTAAGTTATTTAATATTTTAATTATAAATAATTATTTTTCTTTGAAGAACAATGCCTTCAAACGAATTGGCAATGTTTCACAACACTGCATATACAGTAAATAAATAATTATTATTAAAATTAAAATATTTAAATTAGTTAACATATACTGGACATATTTTTGCAGAAATGAGTATAAGTGTTAAAGCTGCATGTCGATTAGATTTAACTAATTATCCTTATGATAATCAAGTATTTCTTTAAAAATATAATAAAATATATTCTTTAGACTTGTTTTGTAATGGTATTTACTCCTATTTATCAAACAGCCAGGCATTTTACCATTTACTTAACATACAATATCTCTATTTAAAAAAAAAAGAGTAACATTTACTGCTTCTTCAACAATGTTAACAAAACATTCACTTTTT